>APFE031521064.1:149575-278907 GCA_000404065.3 Pinus taeda
AGATATTTATTCATTCAAAGATTACTTTATTTAAATAGTTAAACAAAGTGATTAACACAATATTGCTACACTTATCATTTATATCATCGATACATACATGATTAGAAGAAAAGCGCACTGTACACATCCAATAGTGGAATGAATAAAGAATGCTGTTAAAACACATATATATATCCGATAATAGCAAGAGCGATCAAATGACAATTCATATAAAAAGAATGAGCTCAGACATAGATAATAGTACCATATGAGCTGCTTATCACTCCCAATATCAATCGCTATTTGAAATTCTTCTTCCAACGCAGAAATATTTTCAAACAAAGACAGTAGTGCACATTTGCATAAAAGCTTCTTTGTCAAAATCAGAATGATTGGTCCAGTTTTATAAAAGAATATCCCTGAAGTACAATAGTGCAACTTCAGGTTTTAAGTCATATACAAAACTTTACGACCGTTTCTAAATACATGAAAGGGTCTATAAATACTAAACTAAGCTAAATATCTATGAAACTGAAATCCTACTTAATTTGTATCATTTGATGTTAAATATCTCCTTCACAGCGATCTGGCAGTCGATGGTATGAATCATCATTCGGGCTGTTTGCCTTTAAACCTGAGCTGACTTATCGCAAGCATTGGCTCCACTTCGAGTGGTCTGTTGAGGCGAGAATTGAGTTGTGCGGCATAGGTGGCATCCTGAATATCGGAAATGATATACCCGATTGCATCTGTAAGGCATTTGAGGGCGGCTCTCTGGTTGTGTGGTTTGACTAAAAAGAACCAATAGGCATCCCATGTCAAACTTTTAATTCTTGCGATTAATCTTCCATTTTTCTCTAGTTCTGGATAACATGACTGCTCCAATGTTTTAGCTGCTGTCAATTTACCTGGAGTACATTGAGAGATCATGTTAGACAGGTAAAGAGTATTATTAACCAATTCAACCAAATTACTAGTGGTTGATTTGCATCTTGAAATTGCTATTTCTGCCTTCATTAACTGAGACTGCCATTCTGTAAATAATATCTCTTTATGTGATTCTAAAATCCTTGGTAGATTAGCCGCCTGTCCCTGATCGGTATCTTGCCATTCAAGAAAATTGGTTAATGTTTCTTCGGCTTGATCCAAGTTTGTTCTATCTTTTTCCGATTTCTCACTTATTGATGTCGTTAAATCGCATAATGGTTCCGCCTCGGCGATTTGTTGACATAAAAGCTTTATCTGATTTATCAATCCCTTGTTTATCTGTAATGCCTCTACTTTGAATTCCTCTATCTGTGGAAGTTTCTTTGTTTTCTCTAGCTGGGCTGATAGTTGAGCAATCTGCTCATCTTTTGACTTCAGCATTTGTTCATTCGATGCTTTTAGTTGCGCCAATGCCTCAGATAGCTCTTTTTGCTTTTGAACTGTGCTATCATTATTCCTCTGTTTCTCTTCCTGCAATTGTTTAGTCAATTGGTTATTTATTTGTTGTTGTATTACCAATTGCTGTTCTGCCTGCTCCGCCTTTTGCTGTGCTTCTGATAGTTGCGCTTGTAGTGAAAAGATCTCCTGGTCTTTTGTTTTCAATAAACTGCTCACCTCTGGTGCCTTGTCTATTGTTGCCGCCGAATAGGCTCCAACATATTGTGATAGTTTAGTTAAATCATCAGAGGGGTCAAATTCCTCTTTCCAAAGCACATTGCCCGTCACTGTTTGTTCTGGGAATAGGGAAGGTTGATCAGTCCTTCTCCTCTTCCTCTGCCGTTTCACCACAGCTTTGTGTCTTGGGCTATAGAAGACATCTAAGGGAGGAATTTCTTCTATCTGCAAAATAACCTGGTCGGAAGGATCCTTTGGGATTATCTCTACTTCTTTAGAACTGGGTAGGACGTTGGTTTCACCTGACACCTGTTTTGAAGTCGCCTCCTGTGTATTAACCTCTTTTGATGTCTCGTCATCTTTAGAGCACTCAAGATTACCGATAATTGAATTAAATTGCTGCCATTCCTGGAGCAATTTCGGGTCAATTTGAGTATTTTCATTCACATTTATGCTGCTCTATTCCTGCTCTTTCGCCTGGGTCTCCTCTTGTCTTTTCTCATGCACTTCTTCCTGTTCTTTTGATGTAACAGGAGGTTCCTTGATAAGTCATTGTTCGAGCTCGCTTGATTCTGTTATTGGGGTTGTCGCTAACAGATCTAGAGGCAAAGTTTGCAACCTCTGTTCTCTAAGTCTGTTGAATTCAACTAATCCATCATCTTTGTATTCAATTATAGCCAGCGATCTAACTTGGTACATTGACTCGGCTAATGAGAACAAGTCATCAAACTTATCTTCTTTATGTTCAAACTTGGTCAATTTGGCCTGTTCAAGTGCATTATAGGCGACTTTGCGTGGATCAAATCGCCTACTAGGGAGAGTTGCCAGAGTTAATGACTTTATTTTTTAGATTCTTTCTCTGCATGTTTGAAATCATGTAGAGTGTAGATACCACATCTCAGGGGAAAAGAGGGCCATACCTGCTTCTTATTCTTCTTTAGAGTTTGTGTAACTCCTTTAGAGATAATTTGATAGGCTATCTCCCTGGCCAGCAGTTTATCAGGTATGTACAAAGGAAGAACGTGAGGTTTGGCTTGACTGCCGAAAATTCTGATATAAGTAAACTTTTCCTCCCCGAACCAACTTCCTATTGATGTCAAATCAATCCCCGCTTGGTAGGAAATCTTAGGGGCCGACTTATTAAAAATAGAATGATGAATGGGTAACATAAAGCCGTTGCAGATTTGGTATAAATGGTGCTTGTAGTAAGTTTTCCACAACTTCTGATGGTATATGTGAATGGGCGTGGGGTCTTGCGAAGTCCACCTCCATCCGAGCACAGGAAATTCAGATCTAAAACACAGGATGTCTAGCATATAAGCACTATAGTAGAATGGGGGAATAAGCCTTTCAGTGACGTGGGATTTGGTTCTAAAATCAAGAACTGCGGTTGCTAGCTTATCAGACAGTATAGTTGCCCAATCCATTATTTCACCATTACATGCCGCTTCCATTAAGGGAACCATTTCTATAGTAAAATTAGCGGAATCATGTAACCCCCACAACCTACACATCATTATCCCAGCATAGCAATAAGGAGAGCATAGAGAATCAATCGAGTACTTACCCGAAGATTCATGCTTGTGTTTTGCCGGATTTTGCCTCCATTCCCGAATGGGTTCGGATTTAGTCTCGTTCTCGTCTCGGAATTTCTCCATAAATGCCGTGTTGTACTTCTTCTCTGGCACAGGCAAATGATACATTTGCCTCAAATCCTCTGATTGAAATGTACCGAAGATTCTCCCATCTCTGGTGCTAAAGGTTCTGCCTGTGATCAGGATTTCCTGAATTGCCCATCTCACTACATCCGTATATGGGAGAATTTGTTCCCGAACTGCTATCCGATGAAGGAAAGAGTTGGCTAAGTCCTTTAGAGTAGCATCAGATTTTCGAGTGCTATCTGCTGAGGCTTGTACTACTGTCTTCTCTGGTTCTTCGGCTTCAATCAAATTATAGGTACCTTGCCAAGTAGTTTTGCCGAGTCCTAGACATGTAGTATCTGATATCAATCCTTTCTTTTTAGTTCCTGGATCAACGATGAGTTGTCCTGTGGCCGGCGCAGTGGAAGCGATTGCAGTTTTCTTAGACTTCTTCCCCATTCTGCTTGAATTCGTTACTTCGGAAGAGTTCTGCACAGGAGTGAAAATGAACGTGATACAAAAAATTGATAGCGTAAAACCGAATATGAGCGAGATATATATCGATCAATGCATGATGAATGATTAACTTAAGGTGGCCACGGATACAATCTGTGAGAAGATTTCAATTCTTACTGTTTCATTAAATGGCCGTTAAGACCTGTCAATCCTTTAAATGCCCATCATTTCGATTATTGGCCAAATGAATTGTTTAAGCGTGCCTTGGATGTTTTGGCGGTTGAGCGCAGATGAATGGATGTTTGGAAGATAAGGCTTTTAATACGAATTAATCATAATAAACCCGCTTTAAGATTCTTTGAAATTCGCACTTTTGGCCTTATCACAATCGGGCGTCGGGGAAATCTTTTTTTTTTTTGTAATTTATGCTACTTCTATTATTATACAAAAAGGATTACAAAAAAGCTTACACCGAGGCTAACCTCAAAATTCACCATGCTGAGATGGTTACAGCTAGATTTTAACACTGGAAGATGAGACAATAACACCAACCAAGACTGAAGGACTGAAAGACTGAGAGACTGAAAGACTGACATTTGGACACAATCCGGAACCCATTGAAAGCCAAACCGTTTGACACATACCAAAACCCACTATCCCAGGCTTTGCGTGGAGATTCAAACATACATAGATATAACAACAATCGTAGACGAAGATGAAGACCAAATTCGACCTGAACAGACCTGAAAGGATCAAAAAACTATCCCATGACGAACATTGTGCACTGGAGAAGCCGAACACACTTCATGAAACCGCAGAAGCGACCCCCAAAACGGCGAGGAGACTAGCTCAAGCATCCACGGAGGTGGATGGTTGCTCCTCAACAATTCTGCAACCATACTGATCTGATGCACTCGTATCTGTGTAAGGAGCATCATCCTTTGCCGGCTCGCTTGGACCCGCCACCGCACCCGAGGCCTCCGCAGGCTGCAATCTTGGACATTAAACATGAGAAGGTGGCGTAGGCTCCGCAGGGACTTCTGGAGAAGCTGCGTTTTCGCACTTCTCAATCCGCACAGACACAAAATAAGTAGCATTGTCCAAGGAGCAGGGGAACCGAAAACGGGTTGAGGGGTGAGAGTTGTGCGAGCACACAGCTGCACGGCCTTGGCCTCTTCCTCTGCCTCGGCCACGCCTTGCCCCATGGGAGTTAACTTCTTCAGAGGGGGAATCCATTGAGGGAGAGGAGCATTGAGGGGAAGCTCTTCCTCTGGCTCCTCCCCGAGACCCACCCCTTCGACTGATAAGGCGGAGCCGTTCACGCGACATTCTGGAGCGACACTGAAACAGGGGCTGCATAAAGAACTAGTTCGCCACCCACCACAATTCGTAGAGAGCCAATTGACCTTGCCCAAAGTCGTAATAGTAGACAGAAGCACGAAGGGCGACGAATATGAATCAGAAGGAACACAGAGGGGTGGGCTGAGACTTACCACAGAGAGCTGGTCCGGAATGTCACCCTGAGCGCCGAGGGGCGCAATGCGAACACAAACAAACTGGTGCATGCAGACAAGAGAGCCAGGGCGCCCAAAGGAAAAGACCAAGGCCTTCTGTGCTGAGGGCCGAGGTCTGTGCCAAGGCCCAAGCACCAGCAACAAATCGAAACAGCAAAGCATCCACATCTAGATTGCGCGATGAATATACCTCAGATGAGGCATAACCAGCGGAGGCTGTTTCTTAAAAAGCCACAGAGCGACATTCCAAACGCTTGACATTCCAACGCAGGCAGACTGCACGCAGAGCACCGGAGAGGCGAATCGAAGGCCAAATATTATGCGGTTGACGGCAATTTGTAGGGCGGCATTAAGGCCTGCATTGAATTTATTAGGACGGGGGTGGCAGGCCCGTAGATCGCCCTTACAGCTGGCGGATTTGGGCTGCCACTTACCCAGTGGGAAGGCCGCCCCCGCATTAATATCCATATTAATCACCCGCAGCCGGGGGGCGTCGGGGAAATCTTAAATCGTTACATTGGTTTCATTTGGAATCCCTGATCGCCGATAGCGATATCGCATCGCGTAGGGAGTATTAACTGGGCACTTTAAAAGCATGCATGGTAAATCGCCGATCGCCGATAGCGATATCGCATCGCATCGGAGCGAAAAGGAATTTTATTGTGCCAACTTATTATTGTCGATATCCGATAGCCTATTGCGAGTTGTCGCGTCGGAGAAGAAACCAAATGGGTCTTTAAGTTATGCCTCCTTTGTCATTGCGATATGCGATCTTGCGATCGCTTTATCGCCCAATTGATAAAAGATTAATCATATATATATATATATATATATATATATAATATATATATAATATATATATAATATATATATAAATATATATATATATATATATATATAATATATATTATATATATATATATATATATATATATATTATATTATATAATTATATATATATATATATATATATATATATATATATATATATATAAGACCTTTAATTGGTTTATCAAAAAGGTTATGTAATGTTTTTATTTTGTTTTCGGACCTTTTTGAGTAACACTAAGTTGATACCAATTAAAATTAAAAAGGGACCCATTTCACATTATAGTTTTGAGAATAATAATGATATGAAATGGGGGTTGTTGTAGGGCACAACACTAGTATGCTAGTCGAAGTAAATCCCAGATTAGGAGAAAGGGCCTACAAAGTTGTCTTGAGATCTGAAGTTTCTTGGGCTGAATTTGTTTTTGGAATCTGATCCCAGGTATTGATCGATAATTTATTAAAGATTGTAAAATCCTCACAAGGGATCCCATAAAGACCAAAACGACTTCAGTGTGACATTGTTAGGTCCCTACAATACTAGTATATCCCCCTTATTATTATTGTTAGTGTAGCCCCATTATTGTTATTGTTGTGCACATGTATCCCCCATATTGTTATTATGGTGCCCCATAGAAGCCCACTATTGTTATTGTTGTGCCCTTACATTATTATTGTTATGTAGGCTTTGATTATATTGTGATCCCTTAGACTCCTATATATACAAAGGAGTTCTTTTCATTTGTATCATCCAAGAATTGTTCATTTATGTATTTAAAGGAGGTTTCCCCCTCGAAGAGGATACTTTTTTAGTCATTGATATATATTTTTGTGAGTTGGTTGCATAACATTTGGTATCAGAGCTTTGGGATTCTAAGTTTTCACTGCTTCAAATAAGCCATCGTGGAATTTTCACTATAACCTTTTTTTACGATGATTAAGAAGCTTAAATTGTGACCAAGTGGAGCTGAAACCTTGGTGAACTTTGTGCCAGAATTTCAGATCTTGGTTCACTATATTTTTTGATATATGGTCCAAAGAAGTTAGGGTTTTTGCAGGCTCCATAATTCAGTCTCAAACAACTGACCTAGGGAAAATCGTCATAAATTTCGTTCAGGCATCATATTTGAATTTTATAAGAAGTGTTTGAAAGTGCATGAAATTTACTTATTAGTGTATCAATTTCAAGGCCGAAGGTTGAAATAGTGACACGTGGTATCCTGTACAACTTCGCTCTACCGAACTAATACGTAATTAGGTCATCGTGGGAGATTTGACATAACTCTATATTGAAGAATCCAATATTGATATGAATTGTGGCATTGGAAATCAGATTCATAGGGATACCACAGGGCCAAAATTCAGACCTTTGAAATCTAAAATTACATAGATACAACAATTTTGATATCAAACTCCAAAAAGCAAGAAAAAGGTGTGTATTTTTTAAATTTTTCATATCTTTTGTTTGAAAAAATAGTTTGAAGTGATTCAAAGGGAATATTGAAGCATAGATATCATTATTTGGTTCTAAAATGCCTCCAAAACAAAATAATTCTACACCCATTAAGCCTTCAAAAAGCTCTACTATGACACATGAAGAGGAAGAATTGCAACATGATATATCAAAATTACGGGACCAAGTGCAACAAATTTCGCTCTCACAAAGAGCAACCAAAGAGGACATGGATAGATTAAAAGGCGACATGAATGGTTTAAAAATAGAAATAACAGGTGACATGAATGGTTTAAAAGCAGACATGGAAGCAATGATGAATGCCAAGATGGAAGGATTGACAAAGTTGTTGCAAGAAAGGCTTCCAAGTGGTGACAAGGTAATCCATGAAAATCATGATGAGGACAAAAGGAATATGAATTATGATTTTTAGAGACTCCAATGTGGGGTTTAAGAACCACCACATTCCAAAGATAGATATGAGGAAGTTTGATGGCAAGGATCCGGTAACATGGATACTACAAATGGAGCAATATTTTGATCTACAGGATGTGCAACCCCCACAAAAGGTATGTATTGCATCTATATATTTAGAACCCAATCAATTTGTATGGTATAGATGGCTTTGTTATCGTAAACCACTTGTCACTTGGTCAATATTTACCGAGGAAATGATAACACATTATGAAGATACAAAGAGAAATACCTTCTTTAGCCAATTGAAAAATCTAAAACAAAAGGGTTCAATGGTGGAGGACATTAAAAACTTCCAAAAATTGAATATTAGGGTAATCGATATTCGAGAGGAGAATAGAATTGATTCTTCATATGGACTTTAAAAGCTAACATCCAACATGAGGTTCACCTTTGGGAACTTGGTTCATTGGAGAAGGCATTCAGGGTGGCAAGAAGAACTGAAAGCAAAATTATGGCAACAAGGAAGTTTACCACTCACAACTATAAAGATGAAAGTGTTGTTGCTCCTAGTCTTCCACAACCTGCAAGGTTGACATCACAACAATTGGAGGAAAAAGGAGAAAAAGGGCTTTGTTACAGTTGTGATAGCAAATACACTAAAGGTCATAAGTGTGCTAAGAAGAAATTATTCTACATAGATTGTGAAGAGGAGGAAGAAAAGGAACAAGAAACATCAAAAGAGGAGGATATACACCAGGAAGTAGCCCTAAAGAAAGAAGAAATGAATATGACTATATATTGTAATGCATTAGCAGGAATTACCACTCCTCAAACTCTCAAGATATAAGGATATATCAAGAATAAAAAGGTAATAGTGTTGATTGATTCAGGTAGTACCCATAATTTTATTCATTGTAAGATAGCCAAGGAATTGAATTGCTTCCTATATCCAACACCATAGTGTCAAGTGATGGTTGCAAATGGAAGAACTATAAATTGCTCTAGAAAGTGCCACCATATCAAGCTAACCATGGGGGAATATGTATTGAAAAGTCCAATGCTTTCCATTCCAATGGGTGGTGCTAATGTTGTACTAGGAGTCCAATGGTTACAATCTTTGGGGACGATAGCTTTCAATTTTCAAGAACTTTTCTTGAATTTTTTAGGAAGGAAAGGAAGTTGAATTAAGTAGTATCACAGGGAAACCAGGAAAGATAATCAACTCTAATGGCCTGACAAAGCTTCTGAAGAAACAACAATAGGGCGTAATTGTACAATTGTGCTCACTAGAGGTTCAAACATAGAAACCATGTATTTCTCAAGATCTCCAAAAAGTCTTGGACAATAATTCCAAGGTGTTTGATACTCCCAAAGGCCTCCCACCTATTTCTGATCATGATCATGCTATTCATTTAATTCCAGGAAGTGTTCCTCCAAACATCAAGCCTTATAGATATCCTTATGCCCAAAAGAGTGAAATTGAACATATGGTTGCAAAAATGCTAGACGCTGATATAATTCAACCTAGTCAAAGTTCTTTCTCTACTCTAGTAGTATTGGTGCACAAGAAAGATGGATCATGGTGTATGTGTCTGGATTATAGGGAGCTCAACAAGCTCACTATTCAAGATAAATTTCCCATTCGTGTCATTGATTAATTGTTGGATGAATAACATGGATCAATTTACTTCACCAAGCTAGATCTTCATTCAAGATATCATCAAATTAGAATGAAGATTGAAGACATTTCGAAAACAACATTTAGAACTGATGAGGGTCATTATGAATTTTTGGTCATGCCTTTTGGCCTTACTAATGCACCTTCCACATTTCAAGATTTGATGAATTCCATATTCAAACCCTTTCTTAGAAAACATTTGTTAGTATTTTTTGATGATATACTAATCTACAACAAGTCTTGGAAGGATAATGTTCAACATGTTGACATGGTACTCAAACTATTGGAGGAGAAACAATTATATGCAAAAAACTCCAAATGCTACTTTGGAGTATAGGAGGTGGAATATTTGGGTCATATTGTATCTCATGAGGGTGTTAAGGTAGACCCTAACAAAATTAAAGCCATTAAGGAATGGAAAATTCCCACAACCATAAAGCATATTCGACGATTTCTTGGGTTGACAGGGTATTATCGCAATTTTGTTAAGAATTATGGGAGAATAGCGGCACCTCTAACATCATTACTGAAGAAAGATGCATTTTCTCGGACTCCAAAAGCAATGAAGGCCTTTGAACATCTTAAAGAGGTAATGTGCCAAGCACCGGTCTTAGTTACGCTAGACTTCACAAAACTTTTATTGTGGAATGTTTTGCCTCAAGAAACAAAATTAGTGTTGTTTTAATGCAAGAAGGAAGACCCATTGCTTTTGAAAGTCATCCAATCAAAGGAAAGTAATTACAAAAACCTATTTATGAGAAGGAAATGTTGGCAATACTACATGCACTAAAGCAATGGTGACCTTACCTAATGGGAAGACACTTCAAGGTAAAACCAAATCATGATAGTCTTAAATAATTTTTAAAACAAACGTTATCTTCAGAAGAGAAGCAAAAATGGGTGACAAAGATGTTGGGTTATGACTTTGAAATCATATACAAAAAAGGGAAGCAAAATGTTTTTGTAGATGCACTCTCAAGAAAGGACGAGGATGTGGAAGCAATTCTTTGTGCCATTTCTATTATCCAAATTGAGTGGATAACCAAAGCAAGGGATGAATGGAAGAATGATGAAGAGGTGTGGTCACTTATTAAAAAGTTGCAATGAGATCCCAGTACATATGATACATTTAGTTGGAAAATTGATTCATTATGGTATAAATATCACTTATATCTTTGTAAGAATTCCCAACTTAAACAAAACATTCTTTTGGAATTACACACCTCTCCCTTAGGAGAACACTCAAGATTTTTAAAACCTTACCATAGGGCCAAGAAGGAATTTTTTTGGGATGGCCTTAAATATGATATTCAGAAGTTTGTGGTAGAATGTTTGGTTTGCCAACAAAATAAAGTTGAGACAATTAAGACCTCGGGTCTGTTACAACCTTTAGCCATTCCAAGTCAGCTTTGGGATGAGGTCTCAATGGATTTTATCACAGGTTTACCCAAGTCTGAATGAAAGAGTGTCATCATGGTGGTAGTTGATAGACTTACCAAGTATGTACACTTTTGTACATTATCTCATCCTTTTAAAGCCAATATAGTTGATATTGTATTCATGGAAACAATTCAAAAGCTTCATGGAAACCCAAAGATTATAGTAAGTGACAAAGATCCCATTTTCACTGGAAATTTTTGGACAAAATTATTTTCTTGTCTTGTTACTCAATTAGCTCATAGCTCATATTATCATCTTCAATCTGACGGGCAAACTGAGATAGTGAGAAAATGTTTGGAAGGATATCTTCGTTGCTTTGTATCTAATAAACAAACACAATGGGTCAAGTGGTTACCTCTAGATGAAGGGTGGTATAACACTTCATTCCATACTGCAGCAAAAATTACCCCATTTATGGCACTATATGGATATCATCCACCATCCATCACATTATCTTTAAGAGAAAATTCTAAGGTTCAAGCAGTGGAAGATCAAATCGAGCATCAACAACAAGTACTCCAACTCTTAAAGATAACCTCACTATGGCGCAAAATCGAATGAAACAATAGGCAGATCAACATTGTAGTGAAAGAATTTTTTATGTAGGTGACTGGATATTTTTATGGCTACAACCATACAGATGTCTCTCAAACAAGCTAATAAGGATAACAAATTATCACCCAAGTACTACGGTTTTTATAAGGTGTTGCAAAAGATTGGTACTATGGCATACAAATTAGAGTTGCCTGCATCTTCCAGAGTACACCTAGGTTTTCATGTTTCATGCTTAAAGAAGGTTATCTGTGACAAGCTTCTAGTTCAAACAGTGTTGCCAAAACTTGACGAAGAAGGAAAAATCATATTGAGCCTGAAGCAGCCACGGAAACAAGAACCTGACAACTACGAAATTGATTAATTTCAGAGTATTCCACATGGGAGGATGAGAATTTTATACATAAGCATCCAAAACTACTCAAGCATTGAAGAAAACACTTTTTTGAAGGAGGGGGGCATGTTAGGTCCCTATAATACTAGTGTAGCCCCCTTATTGTTATTGTTAGTGTAACCCCCTTATTGTTATTATTGTGCCCATGTAGCCCCCATATTGTTATTGTGGTTCCCCATAAGAGCTCACTGTTGTTATTGTTGTGCCCTTGCATTATTATTGTTATTTAATCTTTGATTATATTGTGACCCTTAGAATCCTATATATACAAAGGAGGTATTGTCATTTATATAATCCAATAATTGTTCATTTATGTAATGTAAAGGAGGTTTCCCCCTCAAAGAGGATACTTTTTATGTCATTGATATATATTTTTGTGAGTTGGTTGTCGATAATCTATTAAAGATTGTAAAAGCCTCACAAGTGATCCCAGAAAGTTCAAAACGACCTTAGTATGACATGTACAGAAACTGAGAAGCCGTTAAAGGCTGCAGTCATCCTGAGAATGATTGAATAAAGTAATCAAGTCGTAATCGATTACATGGTTCTTATTTTTTTGAAGGTGAACATAATTCCCATGTTAATCTGATTTGGTGTTGAAGCAAGTACATAATACATGGAATCTAAGATGAAATTCAGTGTGTAATTAAGGAGTACACTTATTCTCTGTTATGGTTTGTGAACCTTTAGAGCTGATCGATTTGGTATTAACCTAGTGCATGAGGTTCAAATGGTTATAAGTGATCACAGAACAATGTGTCCAATTGTTCTTATACATTATAATACTAGATTGATTGGATAGAGGTTTTGGCAGTACCGTGTTGATGATATGATGGTCGAACAATGACATAAATGTGAGTTTGTTCATATGAAGAACAATTGAGTGTGATCTGATCAGGTATCTAATGCACATAACATGATCCAACTAGGTAGTGTAGTTTTGGTACAATGAGAGCCAAATCCAAGCATATGTCCATGTCAAGCATCATATTATGGAATGACAGGGGAACAATCAAGTGCACTCTTGTGATCTAAAGATCAGGTTGTTTGTAAGAACTAATACAACAGTGAATGGTCTAATATTTGATTATAAGAGTTTCAATTTAGTGTTTGATCATGCGAATGAGTTGTTTCTACCTATAGAGTCATTGGAGGATGCCATGACTAGATCTTTGAGCTCAATCCACAGTTGTTTAATAAAAATTAAGCATGTGAAAGCTTGTATCCTCAGAATTTGTCATGGCTATTAAGATCTATAAAGATGTTTTCTTTATAAAGTTTGCAAAGATATCAATGTTGGTAAGAGAGAATTGTAATTCATGTTGAGCTAGTATAGTTGTTGGGCATAATAAGTATCAATAATTGTTGAGCCTCTTATTGGTAATCTGATTAGTAGTCAGAAGCCTGACCAAGGGTTTACAGAGATGTGCTTAAGAATATTTTGCTTTGAAATTGTTGACTATCTATTGTATAGAGAAGATGAGTTGTGGCAAAATTATTGTTAGGATTTGTACTATAAATCTCATGCTGATATGTGTTGAGTTAAATTATTAGTTATCTACCAAGCTTACAAGGGTGCACAAAGTGTTGCGGGGAGCGTTTGTAGAAATGATGCTATCGTAGAGATCAAAGTTAAGGAAATTATGAAAGAGATATTTGGACTCATGAAAAGCCATCCAGATCATGAAATAGCTATTTGACCTCATGAAGAGCTATAAAAAAAGACTTGGAGTGCTTCATGAAAGAGGATTTTGTATGATGTACATGACATAATTTATTGCTATTATTTGTCCTAGTGTTTGTAAACCCTAGGAGACATGTTTCTTAAGTAAGGGTTTTGTAAATGTTGTAAATAAATACAACCACTGTTCTATGTAAGTTGTCTTGAAGTCTTGACGTCATCACAATGTTTGAATTTGGACTATGGTTAAGTTCAAGAAGGTCATTGCTTGATTCTAGTTGTTGCTATAAAAATATATGGCAGAGTTCTCCTTCAAATGTTTGAGACATTATCAATACAATTGGATTCAGGAAGATGCTCTAGAAACAAAGGGAGTTGAGAATAGAGGTCTTATCTCTCATACTATGAAATATCTGATAGTCTTAGGGTTTGAAAACCCTAGAAAAATATTGAAGGTTATAATTAAGAAAAACCCTAGGGTTTGTTGACAAAACCATAGAGCTAGATTCAAAGTATTGAAAGTCAATGATTCAAAGAAACCCTAGCTCATGCATGATTAATGAAGATGAAGAGTTTGCAGATGGATTTCCAGGTTTTCTGCAAGAAGGCAAGGATCAAGAGGGAGTCGACAAATCCCTTCAATCAATCAAAAGATAAGTAACTTATATCTCTCTTCATTGTTTATTATTGTTGTTTTATTATCAAGTTAACATCTTGTCTTTGTTTCCTTTGCTTGGTTATAATTGTTCTTCCATGGTATCCTATTGAGGATTGTAGGTACATAGTGAAGGTTGCAAAGGCTCTGGCAATAGAGGGAAGTAGGGAAGAACAAAGCAAAGCTTGTGACAAGAGGACTCTCCCAGAATTGAACATTTGTGTTGATATATATTGTACTAGATGAGATATGAGCTCAGAGGGAGAAAGCATATCAATAAGTTTGAAGTATACCTTGATTGTGTTGAAAGGGGTCTATAAGATCTAGCGTGCAGCAAATGGCAACATAGATAAATACAAAGTGAGATTTGAGACTAGAAGTTATCCCATAAGGAGGGAGAGGATCATGAAAAGGCATTTTCTCTAGTTGCCAAGTACACTTCTATTAGAATTATTGTTGCTTCTATTATGGAATTACATTAGATGGTTGTAGAGGTCATTTTTCTCCTTGAAGAAATTGAGGAAGAAGTGTACATGGGACCACCTGAAGGCTTTGAGGGTCATGAAGGAGTGTCTTGATTGAAAATATAAGAATGTACCGCAAACTTGGATTTATGGATCAAGATTGATCCTATATGATTTGTTTCTAATTGAAGCAAAGGGACTTGAGTGATATAGGGAGCAGTTGGGGCTTCCTTGGGAAGCCTTCTTTTAGCCTCAGAGGGAATTTATCTTTGAGTTCAAATATGAAGGACCTAGATTTCATGCATTACCTCCTTAATCAAAAGAAGTTGTAACAACTTTGGGTTGATTTTCCATGTATTTGGAATGACATTATAAAGGAAAAATAAGACTAAGGTCATGGGACACATATTCCAAGTTGAATGGAGGGGAAGAACATTATAGTGCACATCACTTGTGGTTACTTATTGGTTGTGGAAATTGGCATTGGAATTGGTAAAAGACAAAAGAAAATAAATGGTAATTAATTAAAGAAATAAAGGAAAATAGGAGAAAAGGAAGATGAAGAGACAAGAATATGCATGCAAAGGAAAATAAAATAAAAGGAGAGGGAGAACATTTTATGACTCTCTTAGTTACTCTTTGGATCATACACTCTTGTATCACACTATCGCACTCTTAGATAGACTTGGGAAATTATAGCATTCACTTGGAGGAGAGAGGAGGAGAACAAGTACACAAGAAGAAGAAAGCACAAGGAAGACACAAGCAAGCAAACAAAGGAAAGCAAGGGAGTGCAAGGAGAAGGTTGGAAAACAACTACAACAAGAGGACATTGCGAGTATTAGGTTGCATGTGTGATTTCCTTATTGGGATTTGAATGCATGGTGCATGAATTTAGTTATTTTGTTATTTTGTTGTCACTGGCCTAGGATTTGCTTGGATTGATAGTGGTGCATAGCCTTGCTTTTTCCATTTCTGGATAGCTAGGATGTAGTGGTTCCTTTTTTGTTGAGCTTTGAATTGCCAGAATATTTTGGATCTGGGTGAGGTGGTCTCAGGAAAATCCCTAGGGTTGGGGGTTGAGATGGTTTTCGTTGGGAAGCCCTTAAAAGGTGGGTGGAGATAGGAAAATTCCTCTGGGTATGGCAAAGAAATTATTAGGCATCCAAGCTTGTGTTAGTGTAGTGATATATGGACCGGTTTAGGTGAGATCACTATGGCTTGAGGATGGAAGTGGTTTAACCTCTGGATTCCTTGTTTGGTTATATTTTTGTTTACCCCATGAGATCCCACATTCATGCTTGGAATATGGCATGGGGGTTATTGGCTGAAAGAAAGATTTGGTTCAGCCCAATATATGGTCGGGTGGTACATGGAAGTCCCTTACTTGGTTGGCATTTGCATATGTTATTATGTGTTATTCCTTATTGAGATTAATGAACACAGGTACTGGTTTAATGTATGACTTTATGACTAGTTTGTCATGGTTCCATTCTAGTTAAACATTGATTACATGCATGGTATATTTCTCATTATATGATGTACTCCTTTTATGGATCCATTCCATGGTTTGATGGGCTCTTGATTACTTTATATGAATGCATGAGTTAATGTGTATTGTTGTAGGTAGTAAGAGAGGCAGCAAGCCTTCTTGGTGATTCTCTGATGAACTTAATGAATTATTGTATAGATATGCATTCATGACCTACAACTACTATGCTTACAAAGTATTTGTACAAATGAATAATTTGGACCACCAACTTCCCGGGGTCGTAACTTTAGCATATGATCTTCGTTTTACTTGAAATTGTCGTTTAGTCCCTCAAAACGGCCTCGAGAGTTTAGGACCAAAAAACTGCCAAAAATAGAAATTTGTGTTAAATTTAAGGAAATAAAACTAAAAGGAAATAATGTTGTGTCAAATTAGGATGACAACAATGTGATCATGTGTCACTGGTTGTTTGCAGCCAGTTCTAGACATATGGACCCCATTTTCTATAAGTGTATATTGGAAATTGGATCGCGCATAATAACTCTCATCTCATGTTTACCCTGGAGAGCTTGTAAAAGCAAGTAAATGTGGGGTGGGGTGTTACAAAAGCATACTATTGAGATACCTCAGATATTTTTGGGATGATGGATTTCCATTGAGATTGTCATGCTAGATAGTTGATATGCTACAATAACTAGAAAGTTGTAGTAGCAGAGGGAGTGGCTAAGATTCCCACAACAAGATTTGTTTCAGAAAGAGCACCCATTTAGGGTAACCGAAAAGTATCCGATCAACTTATGATTGAGCCAAGGCATGTGGATCAACATGTGTTGAAGTACCGACATGGTACACTCGGTTATTGCACAAAAAATTATGGTTTGAGATATGCCTCAAATAGTGAAGTACAACTATAGGGACACAAAGATTTAGATTTGGTAGAGAGTGTTGAAGACAAAATAAGTTGATCGAAATATTACTTCAGCTTGGGCTTCGTTATGATTTCATGGATGAGTAGGAAGCAAACATCTATCACACTAAGTATTATAGAGGTTGAGCGTATTACAACTTGGTTTGAAAGTTGAGAAGTGGTATGGCTTCATAAAGTACTTGCAAGATGGTTTGATCAAGTGCAGGTGACGACTATGATGACATGTCAAAGCACAGTGAGATCTATTTCCAAGACACGGTACAAAAGGAAGTAGAGTGAGTCCAATACTATTCTACAATCAAGAAGATTATTGACAAAGCCTATGTCTGAGGACGAAGTCTATATACCTCGAGGACAAGCTTGGAGTGATTAAGCATGTCTCTCTCAACAAGAGGGAATGATGAAATTGCAACATCAAGGACAATCATTCTCCCTGGGTCAGGTTGACCAGGATTAGGGTGAATAGTCCAAAGTGTTGATGTGAAAACATCAAGGACAACCATTCTCCTTAGGTCAAGTATGTTGACCATGATTAGGGAGAATGGTTCAACAGAGGACAATCATTCTTCTTGGGTCAAGTATGTTGATCAGAATTATGAAGAATGGTCCTAGAGGCCCAAAATTACTCAACCATAGAGTTGACTAGGTGTCTTTCAACATCAGGCTCATATTACTCTCTAGATAGGTTGAGTGAGCCCATTTAGCATCATGGCCTATAATGAGGCCTTTGGATTTGGGACTAGGATTACTTAAATGGATTGAGTGTGTCCCTAGGGTTTCACCATGGATCAAAGAGATTAACCAGGACGATGGTGAACTAGGATTAGTTTGTATACTATGGGTGAGAGGCGCTGACTAGAATCATGGTGACTAGTTGATGCTAATGATATACCATGGGTTAGAGATGCTAACCAAAAACATGGTACCTAGTTGATGCTATATATTTGACCATAAGTCAAAGTTGTTGACTAGGATTGTGGTAATCAGATGATGTTGATGTTAATGAAATTGTTTTAACCTTTTAGTAGAGAAATCTCAACAAGAGAGTATATGGATGGTCGTTATGAATACCTCCCCAGCTAAGAGGGAGCGTTGAATTTTGTAGCTATGGTTGGTCTTCATAATTAAATTTTGTAGCCCTTCAAATGTATGTAAGACATATTCTTCACATCACTTTTGCGCTGCCCCCCTCGTTTCTGGTCTCCCTCCCCTGCTTTGTGGTTTTTCTTGTCCCCGCTACGAGCTTCCAAGTGAAGCATCTTTTTTCAGCTTCCTGGTATTTTCAGCGCTCCAAGCATCAACTTCCCCCTACGACAATGGCAAGAAGTGAAGATTGTCTCCACTGTGCCGACCTTCAGGCCGAGCTGGAGAAAATTCGTGCCCACCAGAAATCCTGGATGCCAAGATAGACACTCACAATCGGCTCACCAGTGAAAAGTATGAAGTTGACCTCAACTTGTTCCTCCACAGAATTTCTTCACTGTAAGAGTAGTTCAATGAGCTCTCCAATAGGTGTAGTCACGCAGAGGAATCCATTGAAATTCTGAAGTATATGATGGAAAATAGAAATGCAGTTCATACAAGTTCGTCAAGCATCAAGCAAGCCGACGTTGATAACAAGCCTGAAGAATCTACAGCTTGACAAATCAGCCACAACAACATAGACTGAACATGCCTTGTAAATGTTGCTTTCTGTTGTTCTAGTTTATTAGGATCTACTCTTGTCTAGTTTTTTCAAAAGTCAAAAAAGGCAGGAACAAAGAGGAATTTTGTCCATCCTATAGCACTTCCTCTCCTTGTTTTCTTGGCATAAAATTTTGTAACACAGGAGTTCAGCCTCCTTACTTTTTTCTGGAATATAATACAACTCCCGATTATGTTAAAAAAAAAAGACATGTTCTTCACATCATCTTGAAAAGAGAGGAAATTTCAAATTTATCAAAGTTGATTTTTTTGCTCCAAATGACAAATCAACCCTCCAAAATATAAAGTCAGCTTGATACCTTTAGTGACACAAATTCGAGCTACTTGGATGACTATATAAAGTAATTTCATCCTCCTCCTCAAGAAAGCAATTTAGATCGCCATCTAAGGCAAAGAGAAAATGACGGATTTGAGGCAAAGGAAGAACAAATCTGAGGTGGAATTTCCGGGCATACAAGAGCACTAGGATCGAGATTTTTTGGGTGAGAAAAGAGGGCCGAATTTTGGCCTAGGTAGATCAGACAATGCCTAATTGGATGAGAATCATTGTGACTTGACAAAAGGACATCAATGACTAGGTTTGACTAGAATTTTAATGGTGGTCAATTGTCTTTATTCTTGACTAGAAGAATTAGATGTATCTCTTGTTGAACTGAAGGATTTATTTAAAGAAAATGTTCTTGGGTTTTTCCCCCATGTAGGTGTTCCCAAGGTGAAATATTGGTGTCTCTTGTTTGGCTACCTCTTTATGATCCTACTGCCATTTTGTTTCTACTATTGAGATCTTCTGTGTAATTTCTTTATGATGAATGTGAATGCAAGAAAGATTAATATAAGAAATCATAAGATGCTATTATCAGATTAGGATATCCTTGAAAAATCAACACTAGCTTATCATTGTAAATGCCAAAAAGGGTAGGGGATAAGAGACTTGGATGGAGAAGGAGAAGAAGAATAGCAAAAGGAAAAAGAGGAACAAAATAAGAAAGAGCGAGAACTAAAGAAGGTATGGCAAGAGAGGATATATTAGGAGCTTAAAAGACAACAACAAGAGTTAGTGAGGAGAGAATTATTGCAGAACGAAGAGTAGTTGAGAAAAGAGGAAGAGAGAAAAAAGGCAAAACAAGAAGTAGAGAAGCAAAAAGCAGAATTACATAGATGGAAGGAAGAAGAAGAATAGAGATAGAAAGAAGAGGAATTGAAAATTCAACAAAGCAACTAAGACATATAGAAAAAGAGTAGCAACTAAAATATGCAGAGAAAAGCAAAGTGAGTAAAATGGAATTTAGAAGGACACTCCTTCTAAACCAACCATCATTCCAACTATTGTTATTCATATCACACTAATTAGTTCAATTCTTGGTGTAGTTTTTCCTACAACTAGGGATTTAGACACTACCCCCTATGGAAGCCATAGTTATTACTTTGAGCACCTATGTCTTCCAAACACAAAGTAAAAGTATAGTCAAAGAAAAGGGGAAGAAAATAAAACTTGAGTCTAAAAGTTTGCCACTGTAACTAACTTTCACATGGAATGCATCTCATTTGGATGACAATGAGTTTGTAAAAGAGATTGCAAATGTTTTGTGAGCATTTGGCGATGCCAATAATGGTCTTGAAGCAAGTTGTACACACAATTAAAAGAAGAAAAAGAACAAATTGTGGTTTTGCAAGAGCAATTCAACAATAACAAGGTTCAGTTGAAAGAAATTCATCAGCTGTAAATCGACCAACCCACTGCTAGATTTAGCTGTGACAAAGAGATTTCGTATTTAAAGGAACATTATTATCAAGGGATCACTTAGCTAAAGCATATACATGATAGTCCAACATAAGGTATTTCAAATTATAAACAATAAATCTTAACCCTCGAAACCCAAGTTGAAGAACAAAAAAAGAAATATGAAGGTGTTGAATTCTTCAAGGCTGAAGCATTGACAATAAATGAGAAGTTTTTCAATTTACGAAAACATTTATATAAAACATTGCATGAAATTTAGTTTTTACATAACGAGCTACATAACATTAGGATTTAGTAAAAGCTCAACTAGCTAAACATAAAGAAGCTTAGTTTACTCTGGATAACCTGAAATTATGGAAGGTAAAAATATTGATACTCTTGAAAAACTTACAAAGTTAGCAAATGAAGAAGAGCTTTAGTTTTAGGTTTCTCTAAATAATTCATTAGGAAATTGTCAATTCATGCAGGATATAGTATTAGAAGCCAATAGAGAGTGTTCAAAAAATTGAGATGGGGTGTTGGAAATCATCGAAGAATATGAAATGCCAACTCTTAGTTTTCTTGGGGAACGAGTACCACTTGCAGATTGTATGAGCAATGTGGTAAAAATTGATAAGAATTAAGTATATTAGATTAAAGAAATCAGTGAATGGAACAACAACCTAGCTTAAAAACTAATTTCTAAGCCAAAATAATGTTTTAACCCTATTTTTTTTTCCTGCATAACTAAATTGAAGGAAAGTCACCTAAAGAGTTCAACTCAACTCAACACTTTTGAGCTAATCATGAAAGCTCCACAACCTTCCTAAACCACCCAGTTATTTGATCATGTTGCGAGGTGGTAGTCTTGTCTCAAATAATTAGAAAAAGAAAGTTAGTCATGAATCATCTAAATCCCTAGAGGATTTTTCTATTTATTATATATTTGTATTTATGTTTACATGTAATTTTAGGCAACACTTAGAAAGAAGTGGAAACCTTCCCTTATTTCTAGGATTTTTTTTCTATATTATGAACTTTTCCACTTAGAACAAGGGTTGGAAAAATTTGTACACATAAGTAGATATTTATATCCGTGTGTAATACGATTTCCGAGGATCAAATTTTGGTGAATTGAATTTGTACAAGTGAATGATCATATGAGTTACATTTCTACAAGTTGCACGAATTATTTGTTTGCCAGAATCTTATGAGAAATTATTTTCCATGTTTTCGTTACGATTCATTAATTTGTAAGTAGAAAAAGGACAAATTTGTTATCTAAGTGATTCCTCGCCTGCAATGAATATTGTTTCATGTTTATACATTATTGATGCAACATTGAATTTCTTTTGATTCGCTTCAATAATCATCTTCTTTCTTATATTTGTTGATCCACAATTTATCTTATGCTTCTTATTTTAGTTTATTGTTTCTAATTATTTTAAATAGTTATTTATATAACAATTTAGATTAATTTATTCCTCCGAGGATGATTTGGAATTAAATCTCCATCTCTTTTAGGTGGCTAACTGAGCCCACATATCTGTAGCAAACTGTAATACCAAATGATATTTAGTCTAACTGGGAGTGATCATTGACTAGTTTTGTAACACACCCTCCCACCCCCTTTGGTATTTCTCGGGTTGTGGAAAGTGTTACTTCTAAAATTAACCTGATCTCTAGGGTTTATTATAAAGACGGAGTCACAAAAATCATCTTTTTCCTCCTCAAAACTCAAAGGCAATGCCACCATCATGTTTGGCTCGCCGAGATATTTCTGATGATACAAATTTTATCTCAATCTGACATTAGGATTAAGAGGTATGCATGTTTGAAGTTTGGGCCCTTTAATCCCTATCACATCAGCATGCTTGCCATGTGGCCTTCGTGGATCTGCCATATCATTCAAAATCCAACGTGGCCACATGGTCTTCGTGGCTCTGCCACATCACTCATAATCCAGTGTGGCCACGTGGCCTTTGTGGCTCTGCCACATCACTCATAATCTAGTGTGGTTCCCGCCACACGCAATGTGCCTAGCACCATCACACTACTCCTTTGGAAATAACTTGTTCAAACCTTCGGAGCATGACAATAAGTTTCACATCAAATGTTGGAGGATTTGTCGTATAGTTGTCTTCGCCAGACTGTGCCGTCCCGAAGGTGCTATGGATGAGTTTGATGCTAGGCGTGAGGCACTAATGGGAATTTTCTCATCTCTTGTCACTAAAATTGATGCTGAGCCTTATATTACCTCCGACATAGCATGACCCATGGTGCTAATTAGCATCCACATCATTATACTCCATGTCACTTGTCTCCTTTACTTACTGGAGACATCATATTGACATAGGAGTGATGTCACCCTGTTATGTGGCATCCTTTAACGCTGCCACGTGTCATTCATAGATTAAATCCTTGGCCATCCAACAGGGTCAATTCTACATGCCACGTATGTAACACATCAATAATAAATCCATGTCACCGTCCACATGATGTCCATGTAGTATTGTTAGTGCTGAGTGGCTCTTGCCACCTCAATCTATGCTAGGGGGTCCCACAAGGCCAAGCCCCTTCATATAAATCCACTATTTCACATTATACAAAAATTTGGTGTCTGTGACATGATTTCATCGTAAATGCTAGTTAATTTCTCGATCCCCAAGGATGAAGATATTGTTGATCCACCACTGTGTCACAGTGCTATAGCACCATAGCAAGGCCTCATGCCAATCAGGCATGACACAATGTGAAAATTCTTGTCAAGTGGCCAGGAAAAACTTTGTCCCATGCCCTTTGTCAACCACTATAATTTTCGAAGTATCCATCGTAGACAACTACTGAGGGAGGCATGACACAATGTGAAGTTTCACGTCAAACGACAAGAATAATTTTGTCTCGTGCCTTATCAATAAAACCCAAGTTTGAACAGTCAATACATGGCACAAACCAATGGAGGTGCAATACATAGTAATTTTTTTCCATCCAATGACGAGGAAATCCCCGTATGCGCCGTCAATATTTGTTGAGACTATGCTATTTCATATAAGGTCATTCAAAGGCCTATTCAACCCAAGCATGTAGCTGCAATACACATGCATAAAAACTGCAAGGGTTCCCGAGACTATATCAAGCTTTCCTCAGGTCTAAGTCATACTTGACACATACCCACAATGAGTTTGAAAATTCCATTCAAAACACCATGCATTACACATGGCATATGTATGACTATAATGACATAAATAGCTCACAAAACTAGTATACCATTAAACATTGATTGTGAGTTAAGCAATGACAGATTACTGCTTTGTAAGTTTAATTATAGCAACATCTCATTAAACCTTTACATATGCCAGTATTATAAATTACAGCAGCGCATAATCTATTCTCTGCATAACAAAATACACTATAGTATTAAATAAGATAATAGGCCTTTCATTTCATAAGCATGACACCTATCAAAATACTAGAATCAACAATCAATTGTGTGTCTTCATGTAACCAGTCACATTTACTTATAAAATCAAGAAACATTTATATCATCAACATAATGCTAGTTTTACAATTTAGCCAAAAGAACATGCATAGTAGGTTTTCCATCAAGGACATGCAATACTTTTCAATGATCATTCAGGAGTTAACATAGAGCCATACATTAACCAATAACAATCAATCCGTGTAATCATTCACATTCAAATATACATAAGTCATGGCCCTTATTTGAATGGCTAAAGATGGATAGAAACTAAAAGTGGGACTTCAACTCTCCACCCAAATATAGGTTAGCGACACCACAATATTTCTTGCAGTTTTCTAGCCCTGAGCCAGATCCATGATCCAAGGGATTGCTTTATCAGGGATTCCAACTAGGTTCAACTAGGGTATTGCTCAGTTTTCCAAGAGTATGAGTTTTCTTTATAGGCGTTTTATCAATTGTGTTTTCAAGGTAAGCACTACAGGAACTTGTAGCACACTATCTGGGTGGTTTATTAGCTTAATTGACAAGAATCGAGTTGTTTATCAACTTCCATAGCAAGCACTCAATGGTTTATCAACTCTTTTCAACAAGCACGCCAGTGGATTGCCACCATGCCTAGTGGTTTATCAACCTTATAGCAAGCACCTGAGTGGTTCATCAACTTACTTGGAAAGCACTAAGTGGGTTATCATCTTCCTTAGTAATAACTTAGTGGTTTATGAACCATTTTCAGCAAGCACTCATCACCCAATTTCTCCTCTGATCCTCCCACTGATCTTTCAATATTAGACACACATAGTCCAACAACTTGAATGCATCAATACTTGCAATTACATCCCATCAGTATCGACAAACTTTCTCGAGTGTGCAACACCCTTTCTCTTGCACTCCATGCTTGTTTCTCTCTCCAATGTTCTCTCCCTCTGTCTGTCCAATGTTCTGTCATTCGAGTCCTCTTTTTTGCTTCCATGATCGTTGTGACCTCACACGGGATTGTTCATTTCCCCTTCCCTTCACGTCACAGAAGCAAGGAACGTGGGAATTTCCTCTGACCAACATTGCTAGCTAGCTATTAGCTGGTAGGCGCTTAGCTATGTTGGGAAACATCAATCATAACCCTCCCTCAGATTGTCAATCCGCCTATCCCATTCTTCATTTCTAGCAAAATATTAAAATTTATTTACAATCATAGTCATCATTTATCATTACAAAATCATGGGCTAATACAAGGGGTTACACCTTCATAAGATATAATTTTGTGATTATAGATTACGCCTTCATAAGTATAGTTTTGTCATCATAGATCAAGCCTTCAAAAACACGTGTTATTGTAAAACCTTGATTTCTGTAGTTGAACCATGGCCTCAACAACATGAACCACCCCTTTTATTCTAAACCTAAATATATACACCATATCCCACTCATAACTGAAATATTCCATATGGAAGGCTAGTGTGGTGCTTAAAGACTCCACCTCAACATGTAATCATTATGAATTAAGACCTGAGTTTTGGGCCTATACCTTGACATGGGCCTTGAGAACCATCCCTAATGCACTAGTCCTGTAAATGGTGACCATGTCACACATGTAAGCTAAGGATTAATTATGCGGAACTTATGTGTTAGTCTAGTGCATCATGAATGGTTAAGATAAAATTGGTTTAGACTTATACCCTAAGTTTGAACCTTGGAAAATGCCTTTAGTCATAAGAACCACCATTGGTGTTAAAAAACTCAAAATTGACACCATAGCTCATTTATAGGCTACAAATTCCCTATATATGACATTATGAGATGGCTTTGACCCTTGTGCATGGACCATGAGACATAGGGGTAAATATTATGGCACAAGACTCTATCTTTTGAATTTGGTCATCATTTACACTATGTGAACTATACATGGTGGTATGGCCTTAGGTCATGCACATGACCAATAAACCATAATGGCAAATGTACTTGCCCAACAACCAAGATTTTGGCACTAAACCATTTATTAGACAATGAAATCATCCTCAATGTTACAAACCTCAAAATGGCCACAATTTACCACTCATAGGAAAAATATTCCTTGTGTAGGGTTTATGTGGTGGTTTGGGGCCCTAAACATGGTCCAGATGCTCTATAACAATTTTTTATAGCCCACAACCTTATATTTTAGTGTTAATCCATTGTACTAAGGCTGAATATGTGGTTGGCATCAAGGATTGAGACACATTTCAAATTTCATACACCAAGGATTTTTATCAAGGCTTAAGACATGGTTAGGGGATGAAAACCAAGGCATTATGCCTTAACTATTCTTATAAAAATATGTGCCATCAATAGGGACTATAGACAATCCCTTTAGAAGAAATATTTCATTAATGATTGTGACAAGGGAACAATTAATTTCAAGTATTATCATATATATCATGAGCGAGGGAAAAAAAACTAGGATCTAAATACATAACTATTAATTCTATGACTAATGGGTCATGCATATGGCATTTAACAACCACAAATGCCTAAAACATCAATAAAAAGAGATGCGTATGCATAAATTTAGGGATTAATGTATCCTAGATGGGAATTGAGACCTAAACCATGGATGAGGGCTAAACGTTGTGTCTTAAGACATGATCTTTTCTTTGAGGGATCATGCATCTTGTGTAAGGCCCTATAACACCATGAAGTCCCTATGAAGGAATATTTTTCCTATAAAATGTATATAGGAACCCTTTTAAGGATTAGTGCATGATGAATAGGCTATAAGGTCTTACAATCACAGCCCATGGGGAAAAACTAGGAAGTTACGCTATAACTATTTATTTCAAGGCTTAGGCACCATGCGTAGGGCCTTGAACGACAACATAAAACCTATAAAGGGAGTCTTTTGCATAGAAGTCGTGTAAAGGCCCTAAAATTTCTAGGTTTGGTCCGCTAAGGATGGGTGTGAATGAATAATATGTGCTCTCAGATAAAAACCATAGGTTTTAGACCCTATTTGTTGCATTATTTATGGATCATGAGTTATGTGTGGGGCCTCACCCGCCAAACATATCCGATAGAGGTAGTTGTTTTTTCTATGATTGTTATACGGGGACCATTTTGATGTTTGCAATGTGAAAGATGGGTATTAAGGCCCAAATCACGATTTAAGGACAAGAACTAAGGGATTAAGATTCAATTTATGTAGCCATGTGAAATTATGGATTGAAGACTTGAATAAAGTGGGGTAAAGGCAATGCTTCGTGGGGAAAAAACAAAGTTTGGGGTAAATTATGGGAATTTATGGGATTATTTTATATTTAATTATCATAAAGAGTTTTGTTTTTATGAGAGGGAGGCCCAAAGCTTTCCCTTCCCTTGGTCCCACCTGTTTTCCTTCTTTGTTGGGTTGATTATGAGCGAAATCATGACCACTCTTTCTTAGCCAGACATCCTCACTTAGCCAAACTTCATTAGGGTCTAGCCTTCTTTTTCTCACTCTTACTTATTTATAGTGAGCGAAGGTCAATTAGGGCCAATTATGGGTAATTAGGGGTGAATTAGTAGTTATTTGGAGGTAATTAATAGTTAGTAAGGGTAATATGGGTCATTTAGGGATACTTAGTGGTAAGTAGGGTTATTAAGGGGTTGATTACAGGGTAATTAGAGTTTAATTAGGGTAACTAGGCGTCAATTATGGGGTAACTAGGGGTTAATTAGGGATAAATAATGGATAAGTAGGGGTAACTAGTGGGTGATTAGTGGTAACTAATGGTTGATAAGGGGTTAATTATGAGATAATTAAGGGTCAAATTCTCAGGATTTTTGGGGGTAGTTCACAAAAAAAAACAACATATGGGATAAAATTAAGGGAAATGTTTTGGAAAACACCCCAAAAATTCACGAGAATTAAAGTTTTGAGTATTTTTAAAGCTTTTGTTTTTTTAAAATCACCCTTTATTGTTATGAGAATTGAAGTTTTGGTATGGTTTTTACAACGTCACTCCTAAAAGTCACAAGAATTGAAGTTTTTTTAAATTGTACTTGAAAGTCATGATAACTAAATTTTTAGAGGTAATTTATAATAAAAAAACACTTTTGGAACTTCAATTCTTATGACTTTTAGGGGTGGCTTTGTATTATAGATCACCTCCAAATTTTCAATTTTTATGACTTTTAGGGGTGATTTTAAGAAAACCACCTCTAGAAAAATATTTAGGGATAACCTTTTAAAAATTACGCCTAAAAGTTATGAGAAATAAAGTTTTAGACAAATTTTGTAAAAAATTGCATCCAAAACTTCAATTTTCATGAGTTTTGAGGACAATTTCAAAAGCCACCCCAAAAGTCATTAATTTTTTAGAGATGATTTTGGCATGATCACCACAAGCCTAAACTATTGCTAAAATGGTATAATGTTGTAGTGGAGGAAAGTGTGGTTAAAAGCTTTATTTCCCATCAAAATGAAGAAGAAGGGGGGAAGGACAAAGAAGTTGGATGGAGAAAATTGCTTGACGTGAATGAAGAGAAGAAAGGATGGTTAAGAGATTTGATGTTGCTTAAAAGATGAAATGTGGGACAAAGGAGATGGAAGGGATGGTTGGGGAATGTGGAAAGGGGGAGTAATAGGAGGAAATTAGGATCTTGTGAATTAGAAGGTTAACATATTTGTATTTAGGCATCAAATGCCAAATACTAAGGTGTGTGAAAATAATGTAGTGTCTATCCTCTTTCGATAATTCACAATAATACATTAGTAGTCAAGTCCTAAGTATGCAAAAATATTAGAATGTAGCCCATTTCTTATTTGTGGACAAAAATTGAGAAAAATTTAAGACACATTGTCCTTTTTTTTTTTTTAATGGATAAAATGCACAAAAGATTTAAAAGGCACTTATGGTATGTAACATGAGTATATTTTAAAGATATGAAATTGTAACACCTCATTTTATATCCCCCATATCATAAATGTAATTATTATGTTTCAGTGTCACTGTATGTGGCGTGGCA
Source organism: Pinus taeda (assembly GCA_000404065.3). NCBI lineage: Eukaryota > Viridiplantae > Streptophyta > Pinopsida > Pinales > Pinaceae > Pinus > Pinus taeda. Next base: position 178,631 of record APFE031521064.1, read on the forward strand.
ATAGGAACGCTTTGCCATTTTAAGTTGAAGTGGATAAATTAAAGATGCTTTAAATTTATTTCATTCTATTAATATAAAATGTCAAACAAATCACTGAGGGGTTGAGAAGTTAATATTGATCATGATACCACGGGTGAGAGTCAGTGTAGGGGTTGTGGGGTTTACTTTGCTACAATAGTGTTTACCCTTACCAAGAGCTATGTTGCCAAATTTGAATTTGAAAGCTATTTCCTCTTTTTCTTTTTCCTAAAAGTCAATCCAATAATTAGTAAGTCATCTCCTCACAATGATGATGGAGGTGGAAGGAATAGTTCCCACAAGTAAATGAGAGGAGTGGGATGAGTCCCATCACCACCGCTAAAATATTTCTCTCGGAAAGAGTGCCTTGGGAATTCTGGCCTTAGTTGGAAGGGTGAATTTTGCACAGTAATGGGCAGACACATGAGGAGGGGATGCAGAGGAATGCACAAACAAGATCTAGAAAGAAAAAATAACATGGGTAGACATTCAAACACAATGGAGGTGTATGAGGGTTTTGTAAGTGAATTTTTGGTGGAGTAGAGGTAGAGTAGAAAAGAATATAGCATGAAATGTTGTGTGTGAGCTCCACGATTCAAGAGTTTTGTTGCTAAATTGTTAGAAAACACATATGAGTTGTTTAGGGTTAGAATTCATTTGTAAAAAGAGGCTAGGGTGAAAGAATGTGTCATTCCGATAGAAACCAACTTAAATTACTTTGAATTTGTGCCTTTGCTGGCAATCAAAGTATTTCTCGCTAATAAGGAAAGCCTAGTCATGGTTTAAAAGCTTGCTAGGTGTTGTAGCTCAAAATGACACTAAATTTTTTTGTGCTTTGCCAGCTTATTTCTCCAACCCAACTTTTATTTCGCGTAGTCTAAAAAGGCGGAGGAGTTGCCCAGAAAGTTATGGAAATTCCGGTCATATTTAGAGAAAATTTGGCAAGGATTTTTGTAAATCCAAGTTATAGCTGTTAAATTTCAAAATTTTAGGTGTCCTAGATGTTTTTGATGGTGTTGAATCCATTTCCACCATCAAAAACATGATTCAAACACTGCCTCTACAAGATTTTTTGAAATTCTTTTGCCCAGATTTCGGTCACTTTTGACCGTCCGGGCAATTCCTCTGCCTCGTTAGACGACTCCCTTTTATTTAGCGAGTTCTCATCTCCTTGGTATAGTTTTTCTTTAAAAATCTCCTTTTGATATGACCCAAGACCGCGAATATTTGAATATCATCATATTATAATATACAACAAGAATCAGTGTATTACCCAGCTCGAAAGTTGGGTGAGCTTGGAGCAAATGCAATCTTAGCTGTATCCATAACAGTTTGTAACGCTGGAGCTGCAGCAAAAGGTATTCCATTAGAAAGGCATATCGCTGATGTTGGGTGAGCTTGGAGCAAATGCAATCTTAGGTGTATCCATAACAGTTTGTAAAGCTGGAGCTACAGCAAAAGATATTCCATTATAAGGGCATATTGCTGATGTTTGAGGAAATTCCAATTTTGTTCTTCCTGTCCCAGCCTTCAACATAATAAATGGTGGAAAACATGTTGGAAATAAATTGGGTTTTCAGGAATTCATGATTCTACCTATTGGATCAAGCAGTAAGGAGAAGGTTGTGATGTATAAAGAGCTTTGCTCTGAGTACCCAATTGTTTCTATTGAAGATCCATTTTATCAAGATGAATGGGAAAACATACAGATTCTCACTGCTGCTCGAATTTGTCAGGTTGCTGAAGATGATCTACTTGTAACAAATCCAAAGAGAGTTTCAAATGTTATAAAGGAGTGCACATGCAATACATTTCTTCTCAAGGTCAACCAAATAGGGACAGTGACATTGGCCATTAAAGCAATTACAATTGAAAAGGATGCAACCTGCGATTTATGACATCAAATAGAAGGGAGGCTTACAATGCTGGAAGGTGAGGCTACTGCTAGAGCCATCCAGTTAGCACGGAGTGTCAACACACCCCTATATGTTGTTGTCCACGTGATGAGCATCGATGCACTTGATTAAATTGTCAGGGCTCGTCAATTTGGTCAAAGGGTAATAGGAGAGACAATAGTTGTCAGCAGGGTCCTTGATTGTTCCAGGCTTTGGGATCTCTGTTAGAATTTTACAACAACGATTCTGAATACTTTAAAAAATCTAAAAATGAAACTTTAATGCCCAGGATTACCTCCAGCCATTGATAACGCTCTTGTTGCAAACCCCAGTCCACTTGCTTTATTTACTGAAACAACACTCCAGCTTAAATCCAAGCAAAAAGAAAAATCATAGAAAATCTGAAGGCACTTCCAAGCTCTGCTCTCTCAGCTAGATGGTGTAAACAATTGAAGGGGATTGAGATGCTAGCTTGGGGACCAAACAGATGAATTTATAGCCAAAGCTTCCATCAAGCTTCTAATGGCAATGTGTCAGGTGTTCCACAGATCAAGGTAGAGAACTCTAGATGGAGTAATGGACCACTTCAGAAGCTCCAACCAGAAAATTAATTAACTGCAGTTGATTTCTTTAATTTAAGGAAATTACTGCAGTTGGTTTCCAGAAATTAAGGAAAGACTGCAGTTTAGTTCCATAACTGTAGGTTACAGTTGGAAAAAATTAATGGAGCTTAACAGATCCCCGAAGGAACAATGCAAGAATAGTAGCAAATTGACCACTAAAATTATCTCCGCGAGAGGAATTAATTTCGAGAGTTGAAATTTCAAAGATGCCCTACACCACATTCTCTGTGTTCTTGGGTAGGGATGAATATGAAACTTGAGAGGCTCACATATTGAATGCAAGAGTAGGGAAAAGATCATACATGGACAGTAAAAGGGAACACAACCTGGTGGTGGATATTCTATTGTTGGTACTTCTATTGTTGTCACCTAATTACTCTAGAGAGATGACCCTAAAACTTTGCGATGACTTTCATATCTATCAGATTCGACTGGAGGCTCGGCTTTTGAGCACAATATAAATACATATCAAATTTGTTAGGTAGAAAACTATGCTAGTTTTCTTTGATGCAACTTTTCATTATCTATAGAACTAGTACCAAATCAATCTGCTCTTTGCTCTCCAGTCTTGGTGTATGGTGGAATGAGGTTGTTCAGGGGCATTTCGATTGATTGTATTATGCAGTTGTTCTCAACCATAGAAACATAATATTAGGCTTGTTGTAATCTTGTGTCACTTTTTTCCTAAGGTCACGGCTTGGGGCGTGTTGACTAGGTGGCGGTGGATAGCAGAAAAACATGCAACCGCATGCCAACCACGTGGCTTTGGACGATAGAGAAGCCATGAAACCTGGAATTAAAGGCACAGCATGTCATATGTATTTTTATTTTATTTTTTTAAGAAAAAAATAACTTTCTTAACCATGAAACTCGGAATTAAAAACGGAGCATGGCATGTTTATTTTTATTTTATTTTTCATAAAAAATAATACTTTTTTATTAAGAAAAATATAATCTCTTACCACAATATATTACATATTGGGCCTAGAGTGTGTCCTAAAATGCGTTAGTTTGGCTAAGAGTTCATTTTTCTCGAACTTAAGGAAACAAGGTAATAGTCTAAGACTTAGAGGCATCTGGTAGGAGTGAAACCCTACCTCCTTATTGATGCAACCATATGGCCGCCAACACCCAAACTTTCCTTTTTCTCTAACACACAGTTGGGAAACCTTTCCGAACTCTAGTCTTTATTCCGGTTTTTTTCCCTGCAATCAGAGTTCTTTCCAACTTTCACTTAAAAGCCACTCTATAAACTAAATTTAAAAGTAAACCTTACAGAGCTTTCGGACTTATTTCTTTCAGCTAACACCTCTAACTTTCACCTCTTTATATGACCACTTTACAAGGTTCGATGCTTTTTTGCATGTGCCTTTCGCAATCCTTCATCAATATGATAATCAACACTAACTATGTGATTTCTTATCGCATCAAAAATCCATATCACATCGCACATCATATTGCAAATCATCCATCACAATCCATATCACATCGCATTTCGCTGATTGCTAAATCGCAAAACACAGGGTCATCGCAATATCGTTGATAAATGGGTTATCACAGTTTCGACTGACCGTGATCTCAGATCGGAATTTTTCTCCCTTTTCCATTATGCGATAAACACTCATACTAAAAGGCGATCTACGATGAAAGGTTTAAGCTCAATGAAAAATGGGATTTTTTGGAGGTAATGTGCAGTGCTTCAACGGATAACACCCTTTTATGTATAGAGCCCATCCACCATGAATAACACAATTTCCTATGAAAAATCACAGTGCCAAGAGTAAAATCCCCTTTCTTTGGGAAAACACAGTGCTTCACTAAAACCTCATGCTTTTGCTGGACTTCTCTGGATTCTTGTCAATCCCAAGTTTCTAGGCCCAGTCTCCAATTCCATTTATCAAGTTTCTTTAAGGAATCTGACTGTTCCAAAATCATCCATCCAATTCTTCTTTCAGAACTATAATAAGGTGAAATTTCCATTGTACAAACAAGAAACTAAAGAAATAAAACTATTTAATGCAGACCTTTTCCATCACAATCTTATCTAATTCTCGGTGAAACAAACACATGAATTTCAACACTAATAGCTAAGCACACAATCGTTTCGATAATTAGAAGAATATGTAAATAAATCAGAGTATTTCCATCAGCCCTTGATGGCCTGATTTACATTACATTTCCCTCGCTCTTGAACTCTACTCCATCTCGTCCTCTCTCGAATCCCCCTCTAACCCTCTCTTAGAAAAGAAAGGGAAATACATATATATCCTATTTAACAATCTCCTTCCACAAATGAAGGAATCTACTATATATATAGATCAATCCTGTCCTACTAGAATAATCTAAGCTACTTGGCTTGATCTCCATGTAGGGAGGATCAACTTGCCACTTATTCCCTTTTCTGTTTAGAATTTGGCAACAAATAACTACTTGCAATTAATAAAAATTAAGTAACCAATTCTTTCTCCAAATCCTCATTAGCCATAATATGTGAACACACCATCACATTGCTAGATAGTTTTAGATACTCCTCCACTAGACTCCCAGGGATAAAAAGTATTAAAACCTGGTTCATTGATTTTACCACTGTAAAACATGTAACTTTCATCTATACGGTATTCATCCATGTAAATACTCGATGCTTCTCTTCCGGAATGCTTCACCCACTTGATCAAATATCTCAAATTATTTCCTGCCTTTTTCATGTAGCTTACTTCTCTTTGATTATCATCACAATTCATTGTTGGTTTAAGCTCATGAGGCTTCCACACCTTATTTTGCAGTTTACCATTACATTCACCTGTACCATTATTTTTAGCCAATCTTCCTTTCTTCTTTTGTTCTCTATATATTTTATTGGAATGTTGTTGTATGAGTCTCCACAAATCATCAATTTCTTTGTCCAATTCACTTCTTAGATGATGAATACTATTCTCCTGCAACTCATTGTGTTCTTGCATAAGAACATCATAAACTATGTGCCAATATTTTCCCATATACATTTCTAAGACGTACAAATTCCTTTTCAATTAATGCCCTGCAATAATTCCAGTTCCTTCTTCTTGTTTCTCATTCATGGCTTCATCACTTCTTACTTCAATTCCTTATATACCTATAATTCCGCAAATTTCTTGAAAACTAAGAATTTTTCCTGCTTTATTAGGTACCTAGAATACCTCTTCTTGTAGTAACTTAATTTCTATACCCTTAATGATTATGGCATCATATTCGTCTACTTCTGAAATGTCATTTTCAGTTTCTTCTTCATCAATAACTCCCTGTTGTACAATAGTATTGATCTTACTATCATTTCTTGAACCCAACTTTAGTTCAACAACTCCATACCGTGAACTCAACAGCATTCCATCTTTATGAGACATTTTGATCTCATCCCTCCTTACTTCAATATCATCTTCAGAATCAATTCCTTATTTCAAATTCACTTCACATTGCCTTGTTCCTGCATATAAATCTTCACCGGAATCAATCAACTCATTAAGAAGAAATGATTTACATTGTTTTCTCTATATGCCAACAAGTTCGATAACTTATTTTCCGCATTTGTCATCCATGGCAACTTCTTCATTCTCATTCAATTCTGTTTTTACAGTCTGAACACTTATTCTTGGGTTTTCTAGCCTTTTTTCCAAAAGACTTAACTCATTCCACAAATCTGCCATCTCACTTGGAATTTCTTCCAAAAGCTCTGCACAGTCTTCACTAACCTCATTGTCTACAACAACTGTGAACAATCCTTCTTTACTCTGGCTGACTTCACAGTCAACAACCTTCAATAATTGTTTACCATCTACAAACTCTTCTACATCAACCTTCAGTATTTGTTCTCCTTTGGCTTCAGTCCTCAATAATTGTCCAATATTTGCATAATTCACTATAGCTGTGTTTAACAGCTTCCCTTTTCCCTGCATCATAAGATTATGTGAATTTCCTTCTTTTAGCTTCTAAAAATTGATATCTTTGCTTTTCTTTTCCCCTATGACCACATTAAATAGTTTCCCTTCTTCAATGTATCCTGCATTTACACACAAAATATTAGTTTCAAAACTATGAGACACCAGGGTCTCCTCAAATAATTTCACCATTAATTCTTCTGATTGACTTTCACTTCTTGAATACACCATAAGATTCTCCATTAGTTTTGTATTAGCTTCGTCGGTTTTCCTAAGAAAACTCTTTGTTCCATATTCATATGAATGGATCTCTTTCTCTCCAAACATTTCTTTCATGTCAATAATTCCTATGTCATCCTCCTTTTCATTTATCCTTTGGATGTCATCCGACTCGACATATTCCTTCACTTGACTGTAACTTTTCACTCTATTCTTCATATGACTATGGATAGTCATCTTCCTTCTCGATTTCATGATAATGTCACAAGAATGTCTTCCATATCTCTTATCTAAACTACCTAGATGGCCACAACTAGTCATCTTTTCACTTGTTGATATGACAGTTTCCAATAACTGCCTGTTTTCCCCCAAGTTTACATGACCTACAAGCACACAAAAATTAACAGTTTTTAAAATACAAGACCTTCCGTCCTCTTTTGATGCTTCAAGCAGCAATCTCCCATCATAGACTTTTTGGATTTCAGCAGATTCTCTTTGATGTGACTCCATTCCTTTGAGTCTCTCCTTTAGGAACAAATCAATATGAATTCGTTCAAGTTCTCTGAAGTCATTTATCAGCTTGTCATTCCACTTTTGTTGCAATAGCCTCCACTTGACCCATTTCTTCATTCTCCATATGTATCATTGGTCTTCATTTGTCTTTCTTTGTAGCCACTCCGTTAATATATCTACTTCTGCTCTCACTACTGCCAGAATAATCTCACGCTCTTCATTCAGCTGCCAATTGTTATACTCCCGTAATCTGATGCCTTCCTCGAATTTACTCTCATGTTGCTAATAATCTCTTTTAAATTTTTGGCTTCTTCCATCTTCATCCTTCTAGATTAATACTTTTGTTTCCTTCATGTATCTAAGGACATAACTTTCTTGTTGCTCTTGATGTTTTATCTCATCTTCAAATAATCTCTGCTCAATTTCTCTAGTTTCAACATAATTTTTATTAATGTTGTCTTCTGTACCTACAACCACATTATTAATTGAAGAATCATAATATTTACTTAGCTCTATAAGCATTAGAGACTTTTCATCCTTATCATGCACCGTAACTACAATGTCTTCTTTATCAGGTTCTGAAATCTTCGATTCTCCTTCAGGTTTCTTGAGCAATCTTTCCAAGAACTCTATTTCCATGTGAAATATTTTTCGCATTTAATCACAACCTTCATTACCAGCTTCATTCTTTTACTAGCAATCCTCCTGAGTTATCTTGTTTTTTGTACCATCACATCGCAAAATTATTTCATCAATTTCATTAAAAAAATTCATTTATTTACCTCCTTCAAGTACTACTATGACATTTTCATTATGCTTCTGGTCCATGACAACTTCAATTGACTGTCTTACACCGAACAAAAATTCATGTATAGTTCTTTCTACTTCAATAAATTAGCACCTTCGTCCTCTAAAATGAATTCTCCATCATACTTCACCTCAAAAGATTTATTCATCTTTGTGACAGTTTCACTAGACTGTCCATAATATTCTACACATCCTGCAAACATACACAAATTATGAGTCTTAAAAACACAAGGCTTCATAGCCTCATCTGCTTCCCTTGTCAACATATCATCAAATTGTTATGAACTATTCCAATAGTCCATGAGATCTTTAGCTGATCTCCCATTATCCTCTTCACCCAAAATTTCACCCTGTTCTGGTTCACAAATGAAAACTTGCATTTATGACTTTGCTTCTCTTAGGTTTTCCATCAACTACTTCACTTGTCTTTCTCATAGCTTTCTCTGTAACTTAGGCAACTTCAATGTTTTTTCTTCAAGACCCAACCTTGTCTTTGGTTTTCCTCTAGCAACATTATGAACCCATCGAGTTCTTCTCTTATCTCAGCCATCTCTTTGTCAATCTCTACTTGACTCATCTGTTTCCTGCGGATTGTTTTAGCACCCTTTTTCTTCATCTCATAGCCTTCTTCTAAACCTTCCATAGCCATCTTCTCTTCTGTGTGAGCTTCTACACCTTCGACCAATCAACTTCCTTCTGAGTTGATCTTATCACCAAGCTTCTCCTCTGCCTGGTTTCCAAGTCCTCTTTTCCTTAGAACTTGCCCTGAGCAATCTTGCTCTCTCTTTGGTTGCCACACTCACTTCTCTTAAGGACTCCTCTGTCCCTGTCTATTTCAAGCTTCAGCTGGAATGAGGTTCTGCTACAATCTCTAAGAACTTCTAAAAGTTCTTCCTATAGTCTTACTATTGTAGTCTTGTGCCAAAATTTTCCACTTCACTCAATAGCTGCGAACTTTCATACCTTTGTAATCATAAATATCCATAAACAAGAACATACTTGCATTGATACCAAATGATGCAACCGTATGGCCGCCAGCACCCAAAATTTCATTTTCTCTAAGAACACACGCTTGGGAAACCTTTCCCAGCTCTAGTCTTTATTTTGTTTTTTCCGCTGCAACCAGAGTTCTTTCCGACTTTTTCTTAAAACCCACTCTAGAAACTAAATTTAAAAGTAAACCTTACAAAACCTTTGGAATTAATGCATTCAACTAACACCTCTGACCTTCACCTTTTCATATGACCACTTTACAAGCTCTGATGCTCCTTCACATGTGCCTTTCGCAATCCTTCATCAATATGAATATCGACACTAACTATGTAATTTTTTATTGCATCGCAAATCCATATCACATCGCACATAGCATTGCATTTTCATATCACATCGCACATTGCATTGCAAATCACCCATCGTAATCCATATCGCATCACATTTTGTTGATTGATAAATCACAAAAGATAGGGTCATCGCAAGATCACCGATAAATGGGTCATCTCAGTTTCGACTGATCACAATCTCGAAATCCAATTTCAGCTGATCGCAATCTCACTCCCTTTGCCGATATGCGATGAAGACTCATAATAAAAGGTAATCTACAATGAAAGGTTTAGGCTCAATGCAAAATGGGATTTTTTGGAGGCAATGCAGAGTGTTTCAACTCATAACCCGCATTTATGTATAGAGCCCATCCACCATGAATAACACAATGTCCTACGAAAAATCATAGCACTAAGAGGAAAATCCCCTTCCTTTGAGAAAACACAATGCTTCACTAAAAATTCATGATTTCACTGGAATTCTATGGATTCTTCTCAATCCCAGGGTTTTGAGCCCAGTCTGCAATTTCATTTATGAAGTTTCTTCTAAGAATCTGGCTATTCCAAAATCATCCATCCGATTCTTCTTTAAGAACTGTAATAAGGTGAAATGCCCATTGTACAGACAAGAAACTAAAGAAATAAAACTATTTAACATAGACCTTCACCATCACAATCTCAACTAATTCTGGGTGAACAAAAACCCGTGCATTTCAACAAAGATAGCTAAGCACAAAATAGTTTCTATAATTAAAAGAATATGTAAATAAAACATAGTTTTTTCATTGGCCCATGATGGCCTCATTTACATTACATTTCCCTCACTCTTGCTCTCTACTCTCTAGTCCTATTGCCCTCTAATCCTCTCTTAGAGAAGAAAAGAAAATACATATATATCCTATATAACAATCTCCTTCCACAAATGAAGGAATATACTATATATTTAGAAATCAATCCTATTCTACCTAAATAATCTAAACTACTTGGCTTGATTTCCACGAAGGGAGGATCAACTTGCCACTTATTCCCTTTTATGTTTAGAATTTGGCAACAAATAATTACATACATAACTTGCAATTAATAAAAATTAAGTAGCCAATTCTTTCTCGAAACCCTTGTTAGCCACAACATGTGAACACACCATCACATTGCTGGCTAGGTCTAGATGCTCCTGCATTACCTATGGACCACCAAAGGGTTATTCCAGGTGGCCTGGTTTTCCTTGAATAAGGGTGATGTGTGAGTTTGCATTCAAAGTTGCAAGTCACAGATCCATGTCATCACTTCTGGTTTGACAACTGAATTATGATAAGTTTTCCCGCCTTTGAAAAAGATACAAACAACATATAGTCCTCATTCTAAAACTTAAAGGAAACAAAACAAACATACTACTAATAACCTTAGATAGCCAACAACAACAAAAAGACTTCCATAAAAAAGAAGCAAGAGATAAGAAAACCATAGAAAGTTGGACTAGGAAAGAGCAAAGAAATAAGTCCACAAAAAAGAGCTGGCAACATAAAGAACCCAAACTAAGGAATCAAAAGAACCTAAAAGCAGAAAGAGAAAAAGCTACCAGGCCCACATTCAGCCATAGTAGCACACATCCAAGAACAAAGCCTCTTTAGATAATGAATCAGCAACAGAGTTAAGATCCAAGAAGAAATGTTGTACTCAAATGTCATCTAAGGCTTCCTTAAGGGCCCTGATCGATCCAAGGAAAGTTGCTCAATGATCTAGCTTCTGAAGGCTGACTAGCCCAAGGACAGGTTAGATCTACAATTGAGCTAGTTCACAATCACTTTAGAATCACAAAAAAAACACTTTAAGTGCCTTTGAGGAAGATAACTCAAATAAGGCCACATAAAGCAAGAAGTTCAGCTTCTGGGTTGTTACCGGTGCCAACACCTAATTCGCCTCTGAAATATTGGATGCGGGATAGAAACAACACCGACAAGCGCATGGAAGAAATTCCAGGCCCATGGTCTAGCAATACAAAGGGATCTAAACACCCATCCTTTATAATCTTGCGAAGGACAACAAACTCCATAAAGACTGCTCTAATGTTGTGGGACACCAGAAAAGCATTGGTCTGCTAGTTTTCAAAGAGGCATTTGTTTCTGTGTAGCTAGATTCCCTAAATGACGTAGATAGGCCCCAACCTTATAGCAGAGTGTTGATTAGACTCAAGCCTGCCCCAATTACAACCTTCCAAGTTGCCTCCTGTCTCGGAGGATTTGTGCAGCTCTCGAACAAGATATGCATAGGTGATTAACCTTTTGGGCAGCCTAGAAGCATAGGACACAAATATTAAGCTCAGTCCAACCTTTCCTAAGGCAATTGTCCCACGTCAGAATTTTGTTCTCCAAGGGCAAGCCAAAGGAAGAGTCTGCATCTCAAGGGCCCCTTCCCTCTCCACACATAGTTAACCATCATTTGTAAACACACAGATCAGAAGCTTGAATAAGAGACGAGTAAGCTACCGAAGCAAAGGCTTCTGCCCCAAATGATTCGATCGTTGATGCGCCTCCCCCTTATAATTTATAACGTATATAAACTTCACATGTCCACCGCACTTGCAACTGAACAAACTCTTCTGCTGTCTCCAAAGGTGCCAGTTTGATTGGACGTAATTTCGCGACGGGCATGGTGACGGTGAATCGCTGAGACCGCCGGCACACAATTACTACCATAGGGGCTGCGGGCACTAATGAAGTTCAGATGAGGTTGGCCCGCGTGGTAGCTTTCAATATTACTTGCATGTTTTTGGGTCTGGCCACAACCAAATAAAAGAAAATGCTTATTTTTTTGCGAATCTTATGTCAATATGGTATATAATTTGTCTCTGTACCCTACACGTATAGTTTTTAACTTTGTTCGTTTTAACTTCGTTCATTAATTCCGTAACCATTTCAACACATTTTCCATATTGATGCGGTTAGACCTCAAACACCACTTTTGCAATCTAGTAGGTGATATCATATTATGGAAAAATTTTACATGGAAATTTGCTTTCAATTTTGGTGCAGAAGCATTGAAAAACATATAAACTTAATTCGGGTATTTATCATTTGATTCTATCTGATCGCTCCCATGTATTTATCATTTGATTCTATCAGATCGGTACTATGTTTGAGAATCAAATCTTAAACTGAAAACCAAATAATAATTTTAGTTATCATGTATGAAATAGATATTAACTATATAATTGACATAACCAAGTTGGTGGAACTGCTTAAAACCTTAAATGATTTAAGCAATCATTAGAAAAGTCAATTCTATTAGTAGTGCATAGATAAAACATGAACATTCACGCATGATTTCGATGGATGGTGCTAGAAAAGAATATGAAAAATATAAAGCAAATAATTGAATAATGATTTCTTTATATATGATTATCATTATGATAACTATATGTGGAACTTTACTTGCATAAATGTTACATTGGGTAAGAAAATTGTTATATTAGATAAAGTAAATTGTATTTAAACTAAAAGTTATTTTATTCGTAATGTTTTCTTCAAATTTAGTTAATTTATAATAATAATCTTCATTAAAAAATAGATTATATATTAGTATTTTAATTTATAATAATGATAAATCTTAATAATATATTAATAGATTATGTATTAGATTAAAGATAAATAAGATTTTGCAGTATCATCACTAAAGGGATTGAATTAATATAATACCTTATTATTATAAGTTTGTCGCGTCACAATGTTTATCAAGCTACTAGTAGAGATTCATGGTTTGCATGTCATTTTCAACTTCTTGTTTAAGCAACGAAGAAAAAATGACAGTCTCCTCATTGATTTTAGTTATATATTGAATGAAATTTAAGTAAATATCAACAAGTACAGTTGTATCCATACTCGTAACCATGGCTTTTCGACAAGAAGTTTAAGTAAATACCAAAAAGTACAATTGTATGCATACCCATAAGCATAGAATGCAAAAATATGCCAATTATGAGGCTCATCAACTATGTATTATGTTATTATTCATCTTTAATTGTGCTTGAATGTTTTGAATAACTAAAAATTGTATTATACAAATGTACCCCCTTCTCTCAGTATAATTGTGAGTCCAACTAATCTTACATGCATGATCCACTTAAGTGAGACACATAATCAACATGTTATAATATGTCTACCATAAGTGACATAGTTAAGCATCATTACTCTCAAGCAATGCACCCAAAGCATGGTACACCATATTAGATGTCACAAATAAGTGATGCAACATCAATACATATGCATCAATGCACATAAGTGATGTACCATAACTGACACATAATTGATGTTATTTTGTGACACCCGTAATTGACAACCCATAAGAGAAACACATAATGTAAATTTACCAATGTACATTGCAGATGCAATACATAAGAAGATATGTAAAGAAATTATACCTTCTATCCCCATATCCTCAATGTTGAGAAGGGGTCGATGCCTCTCTTTATGAAAATTTGTAGTGTAGACATAAAGATGAAATGGTAGAGAGAGTAAAATGTATAATACTAAGAGTTGGGTGCCAACACTCCAACATAGTGAATTCAAATTTGAATGCATAAGTAGACACACCATAATTCCCTAGCATTGAAAGTTGACAATATCCATTAATGCATATTGATGTGGAAAAATATAGTTGGTGACAAAGGCCAAGTGTGGAAAACCTAGTTAATGGCTAAGGCTATGAGTGGAAGACCTCATTTTTTCCTAATAAGTGAACAAATCCTAAAGTATAATGAGGATACAATTTAATCATTATAGGCTATGATTCATGATAGTCATGTAAAGCCTACCATCACTAGTTGGAAATTTTTATCAATGTATATTGAAGTAGAAATTGAATTGTCCTAGTTGTGTGGAAACTGTAAAGCCCAATAATGTGGAATTTGAAAAGTCTAGTTGGTGGTTAAGGCTTTCTACTTTTTTGTGTGCCCTATAAAGGGTTTGGAGAGTCTCACTTGTGCTATATTATACTAAGCTATGGTGGCTAATGTTGAGAATAATAAGGAAAAATATCAAGTTTATGAGAGATTTTTCGGCATAAATCACATGATATTTCATTTTTCGATGTGTTTCGAACAAACCAGTGTGGTTCATCATCAAGACAATTTGAAGAATTAGATCAAGCTTTGCATGTTAAATAGTCAAAACAAAACCTCCAACGGTTATACTTCTTGACCAGGTAAAGAATATATTGACTAACGACTGAATTTGACTGGGAGATAGTTAGTAGGACTTGACCAAGGGCATAAAAATAAGTTAATTTAATTGATTATTAAATTGATAGTTAGTTATATTATTATTAAATTAAAAGTCAGGGACATATGAATTTTACCCAGAGGTTTTAACTATTTTATAATATATTTATTAATGATATTACATTAATGTTAGTTATAAATGTATTATACTTATAGATATATATAAAAATATATATTAGATAAGTCAAGTTTAGGAAGAATAAACTATATTATTTTAAATATTTTGATTTTAATTATTGTTTTATAACATATTATCGTATAATGATTAAAGTAATTATATTTCTTTTATCAGTTAAAATTATTAGCATAAAAAAAATAAAAAATAAAACCACATAACAAGAACAAAGGCCAAAGGATATGGGATAACAAGGACAAGCAAAAAATGAAGGAGGGGAGGAACAAATGAAAATGACTAGTAAGAGAGTGTTGGGTCCCAGCAATTACTGATATTCCAGCCATTAAGTTGACAGAGGAACAAGAAGTCAATGGTTGCCCAATCCTCGGCCATTAAGTTGACAAAGGAATAAGAAGTCGATGGTTGCCTCCCTTGCCTTGATATTCTTATTTCTAAGAATAGTAATGGTTCCCTCTCCCTCCATGTATTTCGAAAGAAAACACATATAGAGCAGTATCTTCATGCTAGTTCCCACCATTTCCTGGCTCAGAATATGGGTGTTATCAACACCCTTGCTACTCGTGCCCTAAGGATCTCTGATGAAAATAGCTTCAAGAGGGAGAAATCCAATCTCCTTGATGTCTTTGTTGAGAATAGTTATATTAGGTACATGGTTCAGAAAGCTTTCCTCAAAGCTGAATTCACCAACTAAAAGAGAACCGAAGGAGAGGATTCCTGATTTCCATCTTCCATTTGTTCAGGGGATCACTGATAAGATTGCAAGGATTCTTAAGAAGCATAATGTCCCCGCAACCTTCAGACCCTTTAACACCATTCGTAAGTCCCTCACATCAGTGAAGGATCTTATCGACCCTAAGGATATGAAAGGGGTATATATTATCCCTTGTTCCTATGGGACCCCCTATATTGGTGAGACTGGTCACTCCATTAATCAAAGGATTAGTGAGCACATAACTGACCTTAAACATAGGAGAACCAAGTCTTTCGCTTTAGCAGAACATGCGGAAAAAACCTAACATCATGCTTGTATTGAGGAGGCTAGTGTTATTGCTAGAGCTTCGCAGTTCCATCATCGAAAATTTAGGGAATCCCTTGAGATTGAAAAAAGTTCGAGCAATCTCAATAGAGAGGATGGTTGGAAGATCAGTAGTTGCTAGGTCCCAGCACTCTCTTCCTAGTCATTTTCTTCCCTTCCTCCCCTCCCTAGTTTTGTTCTTGTTCTTGTTGTCCCATATCCTTTGGCCTTTATTACTTTAAAGTTGATTTTGTTAGTAAATATTTATTTTCAAGGCACAATTTTTACCTTTAAATAAACCTAATGTTTACATTGATATAAATGTGATCGATGTACATGACCACCCACCAAAAAAATCTATATACATGTGACTTATTGGTTGGTTGGTATTCTTTTGTTTTTGCTCCCTCCCCCATAATTGAAGAAAAGGAGTCAACAATGGATATTACATCTTGAATGGGGGAAGTATAGTGAACTTTATTTATTTCCTATGTGATGTAGTTTTAGTGTGCAAGCCTACTCCATCCTACCCATCTTTTCCACATCTAGTCTCAAAATATTTTCAAATATGTGTCATCTCATACTTTTTGTGCAAAATTCACAACAATTGAAATAAATGCGCACTTTTGAACTAGCTAGAACAATCATCTCACCAAATCCAATGGTGATGTATATATTTAGTTTTCTCCTTCAAACAATTATAGAAGAATTGAAAGTAATGATGTACATAAGTTATGTCATGGCACTGATCATCACTTATGCAAAAGTGACACTCCTTCAATATAACCATATTTTCTTTAGTATTATCTTGTCCATGCGTATATATGATATGGAACATTATGTTGACTATTTGTTACGTGTTAATATTGCATTTGAATCCAATTTTATGGAATAAGGGTGTAGGTTTATTCAAGATCCACCACTAACAATATAGTACGAATGGGAAACATATATTTACAAAATAAAAAAATGCTCATCCTAAAATTGAGCCGTGTTGACATGTTGCACATATTATTAGGTACTTTCATTGAATACCTTGATGAAATCAAATAGTATTGCTTGGTGAAACTTAATAAATGCATATATAAATACATTCTTACAATCAAAAATGGTTAGGATGTTAAAATCCTAGCATCAAACTACATTTTGAAAGAAAATATATATTATTTGTGTAATCACTATTAATCTGGGATGTGACCAAATATTTTTTTTTTCTTTCATGCCCAGATTAACATTATATGTGACATTTTTGAACATTTTCAAGTTAACCTCCTTCCACCCCAATTCATGCTTATTGTTCATGTGGATGCATTTTCTAAATCATGTCATTTAACCACACCCGAGGAGTGTCCCATCAAAGCAAGCTCTTTCTATCAAATGCACAATCATGTGGTCTTGTATGTATGATGTCATAGGTAAATTCTCTATATGAAGTTGAAAAAGTGTGTTATACAACATAGAAAAAATAAGTATGTCTCATAATAGCAAGAGTATTCAACGTGGTACAAAAAAATGTGTTAAGCATTGTGTTTATTTTGACTTCCCAAGGGTAGAATTTCTGAAATTATCAGTTGTTAAACATAAGTGTAGAATGTGCATTCTAGCATCTCTCATACAATTTTTTCCTTGTCATGTCAAGGAAGTGTTTAATGTGGGGTTCATGGTCCCTATAAATCCTTAATTTTTATACATATTTTGGTTAGAAGTATTTATAGCGTTCTCATATAAAAAAAAATGCACTAATCCCTTAACCACTTCAGTTAATATCATATCATAATGAGATAGTGTACTAATGAAGGACCACAAATTTATTTCGCTACCTATGTTGAAGTTATCTCATTGAATATAATACTTTGGTAGTTTTTTTGTATTACATTTAATGAGATGGGATGTGTGTTTTATCAAACAATGATTTCTTTTGATTTTGTTAATAATTGATTGTGACAAAACATAACAAGATGTGTTACATTCTTGAGATTTATTTTTGTTACGATTTTCTTAAAATTAATACATAGATTTTCTAATGACGTGATTACTTTCTTATGTAATTTTAACTATCTCAGTGCCTAAGATTCTTCTTACAATAATTGAAGTCCTAGATTTTAACGAAGATAAAAACAATTGGAATTTGGCTATAACAAACTTTGACTCAATTTGTCATTTGATAATTTTATTGTATGAGTAATGCATATGTCTTCATGTAGCTTACCTTCAAGTAACAATAATCAAATTTCAGCCACTTGGAGGAGTTTTGTTTTTTTACAGAGAGAATATAGATACATGTGATGGACTTCTATTATGGCACTCTTGAACTCTATGTTGTATAATTAAATTCATGGAAGGAGATTGGATGTGCTGAAGTGTAATTTTTGAAATATCACAATGCCAAACAATAGGTTGCACCATAAGAAATTCTTTATCAAGGGATTGTGCACTAGTAACCTCTCTGATTGCATCCATACTATTAAGCTCTAAGAAACTACATCATCACATGATCATCCAAAGCAATTTCTTCAAATGGAATATTTATTCAACTATCATCTATTATTATATAAGTTGGATTTTCGTTTTCTAAAATTCTATTTTTTTCATAAATACCATCTCCTTTTCCCTCACTTCAATGGTTTTTTTTTTATGGGAGTTTTACCTTAATAAATTTATATTCTAAATATGATTATTTCCCATGTTTAAATGGATTTAAATTACAAGGAGAGAAGAATTGTCTTGTAATCCAAAAGAAAAATATAAATTGTATTCCAATTACAATGATTTTCCTACACTTACACAAAAAGGCAATCATTATCTTCGAGTCTTAAAAAAATGACACAAAACATTTTCTAGTTCATCAACAACACAATAAATTTCTTAAGTTACTCAAGTTGCCTTATAATTTCATAAAATATGTATTATAATTATATAATAATACAAAAATATTATTCCAAGTAGCACAAGTGGACAAGAATATTCTTTCAAATTACATAAAAGGTCATATCCAATGTTTACATAATTGTTTGTCTTATATGGTTCTTTGCTAGATTTTCATTTGGATGTCGAGCGAGTTGGAAGAATGTGCATTGGATAAAATGGCATGCATAAAAAGTGCACATGTTCTCTCATTAATGTTTACACACTCCTTGGGATGTAATATGTGCTTACAAATGCACATGCATTTGTAAGTCCAATTTCCACAACCATAAATTCCTTATGTACATCCCTTTCTCACTTTCTCAAGTTTGTTAGACCTTGGCAATACCATACACATGTTTAGGAATGTATGTGATTTTTTTTTTATAGTACTTTTCTCCATCCCTTACATCACTCCTTGTCCATTCTCTTACCCCCTCCCTCTCCCACATCCATATTCATCTCCATCTCTCGCCATCTATGTCTATGTCTTCCCCTCTCTCTCCTTTCTCTCCACCATCACTCACTCCCTCTCTCTCTTCCTCCCATCACCACCTCTATATCTCTCTCTCTATGTTTTCTTCCCTATATTTCTATGCCTCTCTCTCCACACCTCAATGGTTTCTCTTTCTCTCTCTCTCTCTCCATTTATATTCTTGTCTCTACTTATCT
This sequence comes from Pinus taeda, assembly GCA_000404065.3. Taxonomy (NCBI): domain Eukaryota; kingdom Viridiplantae; phylum Streptophyta; class Pinopsida; order Pinales; family Pinaceae; genus Pinus; species Pinus taeda. Next base: position 197,935 of record APFE031521064.1, read on the forward strand.
ATCTCTTATTCCATCCTGATATCAATCTCCTCCCTTCTCTCGTTGTCTTTCCTTTATCACGAACTCACTATATTTATCCATTTATCCCTCGATATCCCCCCCTTTGTATCTATACCCCCATCCCTTTCTCTATTCAAATACCCCTTTCCCACCCCCCTCTTTCTCATTAACTTTATTCTTCTCTCTGTCCCCCAATATATCTATATGTATTTATACCTTCATCCTTCTCTCTCTCTCTTTTGCCGACTTTCCCAATCACTCCCATTCTCTCCATTTCTTCTTATCTCCTCTCTCTCCTCCTCCCCCCTCTTCTTTGTCCCTTTCTCCCTTACTCTCTCGCTAGCACTCCCTTTTCACTCTCTCTCTCTACACCTCTCTCTCTATCTGCTTCCCTCTTTCTCCCCCTCTCTCTCCCGTCTCTCATTCCATCACTATCCACCTCCCTCTCCCCTTCTCTATGTCTCCTCCTCTGAAGATATCTCTCTTATTCTTACCCTCTCTCCCTCTATACCCCCTCTCTAGATCCATATTTTATCTCCCTCTCATATCCTCTCCTCTCGGTCCCACTTTCCTTTCTATAGTTTCCATCACCCCACTCTCTTCTCTCTCTCTCTCTCTCTCTCTTCTCTCTATATATATCTATATCTATCTATATCTATAGATATATTTATGTATAATAATATATTATATATATATATATAATATATTATATATATATATATACACACACACACACATCTATATATATATCTATATATCCTCTTCCCTTTCTCTCTCATCCAGATTTATGTCTCTACCACTCTCCCTCTCTCCTTCTCTCACTCTATCTTATTTTTTTATCTCCCTTAACACTATCTATCTATGGCCCCATATCTATATTTGTTAGTATCTCTCTCTCTTCTCCTTTGTCTTGCCTCTCCATATCTACTTATATTTCTCTCCTCCCCTTTTCGTTCTCTCTCCCTCACTCCATCACTATATCTTCCTCTCTCACCCATCACCATCTCACCCTCTCTCCCCATCACTATATCAAACTTTCTCTAGCTCTATCTATCTATTCCTATCTCTCTTTGTTTCCTCTTTATCCCACATCCATCTCCATATATTTGTCCCTCCCTCCCTATCTATCTCTTTATTTCATCCACCGTCTATATTCCTCTCTCTTCTTACCCCTCTCTCCCCCTCTAGCTTCATATGTATCTCTCTCACCTCCCTCCCTCCATCCCTCCGATATACATAGTTATTTCATCTCTCTCTCTTCTTCATTGTCTTCTTCCTATCCATCTCTGTCTTTGTACACCCTCATCTCATTCTCCCTCACTCCTTCACTATATTTATCACTCTCTCCACCATTACACATACTCTCTCTCTATCTCCACCCCCCCCTCTCTCTCTCGTCTCTCCTCTCTCTCTCACTCTCTTCTCTCTCTCTCTCTCTATATATAATATATATATATATATATATAATAATATATATATATAACGATACATATAATTTTCTCTCTCTCCCTCTATATTCCCTCTCCCCATTGTCTCCCTGTCTCTCCCCCTCTATTTCTATAGTTGTCTCTCTCCCTCCCTAAATACCACCCATTCTCTCCCCCTTCCTTTTTCCTCTATCCCTCCTTGGTAACAACCCACTTTCAACTTTACCTCTCTATCTCTCTTCCACACCCTCTCTCCTTCATCCTATAATGCCGCCTCCCACATTTACCCACTAGTCTTTCTGTAGTAACCATGAGAGGAGAGATATTATGACATGAGTCAACTCCCTAATTATTTTTAAGGAAGTGGAATCAACCAACCAAAACTTTACTGACCTTTGTTAGGAGCTACAAGAACCCAAGGAGTTGATCCACCACTCTAAGTGTCCAAATCATGAGCCAACTTGACCTTTTAGTGATCTGGACTCCCAGTCACTTGCATAAAAAGGAAATCTAGTGACTATAAGCCTTTATTCCCATGGATGACCCTCCCTCCTAGCAATTGCAATCTAAATTACCTAGTTCTGTGCATGTGACCATGATATCTTAGCAACTTTCATAGGGTTAGGATCTAGAACTCTTCCTAGAATTTGATGGGACTTTCCAGAATAATAAATGATTTAACATAAAACTTAGACAAGGACATGACCTAACCAGGTCTAACAATGATAGAATTTCCATCAAACACATATTGAACATGAAATCTATAGGTCATGAATGCATATATGAACATAAAGATCTAAAACTTATCTAAGAATTATAAAGAAGGTATAATGTACTCTCAAAATATCTTCCATAACATCTATTGGATCATGCATTCAATAAATATTCATTTTACAAACAAACACGATAAGAGCGATGCCTAGAAACTGTCATAAAAGCATGGTTATAAGTAGCATATAACTAGATAAATATCAATGATAGAAAAACCATTAAAGACACATCATAACAATTACATTTACTCATAAAATACAAGAGGAAATCATCTCTTGTTAACATATGAGAAATCCAACCATGTCAGGGACTTCCATGTACCACCTGATTATAGATTGGGCTGAGCCAAATCTCTCTTTCAAGAAATGAACCGCATACCTTATTCAGAGAATGAATTTTGGATCACATGGGATAAACCAATCCATAAAAAAGAAAGGGAATCCAAAGGTTAAACCAGCTCCATCATCACCCTATCGTTATCTCACCTAAACTGGTTTTGAGATCACAAAACCAAACGAAGCTTGGATGCCTAAAACTTCTTGCACCCTCCATTAGAAAATTTTCCTATCTCCACCCACTTGTTGAGGGCTTCCCAAACAAAACCATCTCCAACTAGAACCCTTGGAATTTTCATGAGACCACCTCACCCTGATCTAAAACCTTTCAGCAATTCGAAGCTCAACCAAGAATGAATCCCATCGCACCATGGGTATGGCTATCCGAAAATGGAAAGGCAAGGTTGAAACCACTGCCAAACATGGGAAACCCCATGCAAATGACAACAAGTGAACTAAATACACACATGCATGAAAAACAATAGCTAGTAAATTTTACATGCAACCTGTTATCTATAAGTATTCCTGTTGAAGCCACTTTATCCAACTTTCCCTTACTTGATCCTTACTTTCCTTTTATTTCTTGTCCTTCCTTTGCTCTCATTTTCCTCCCTTTCCTTGCTTTATTTCTCTTTCTTTTTGGTTCTCGTTTCCTCTCTTGAAACCAATTCCAAGACTCGACTAATAAAAAATCCCCAAACTAATGCTCTGATGTCTTTTTTTATTGTTTCCTCCATATTCCTTCAATTTCCTCATCACATGAAACATGTAACCTTTCACCTCCCTTTTGTCGTAATTTTCCTTCATTTTCATAAATAAAATTCCTATAATACCTTGTATCCCTTTCAAAGCTTTTGCGAGTGCCTTTTCTTTTCTCCCCTTAGCCATAATAAACAAAAATTGATGCCCACTATGACATGTTTCCTAAAATTAAAATTGGAATATGTGTCCCATAGCCTTAGTCTTATTTTTCCTTCATTAACTTTATAATATCAAATTTTAACTCAGGGATGTTATAGACCCTTCCCTCTTAGGAGAAAACTATCCTTGATGTTTAATGACACCTATGACCAAAAGGACCGTTGAAGAGAAAAACATACTGCAAATGGTGCTTTATAACTTATCTCGATGTAGTATTTACTATGAACAACCCGCTCAAAAGTGAAACCATCATGACAAAGATCACAACATAACAACCACACTTCCTATTGGAGATTTATAACACAATTAATTGTGGTATTTACAATGACAACAATACATAAATATGTACATATACCAAAAATACATTTTCCTCCATTGGCAAGTAATGAAGGATATATAGTCCACATGTGACCAGCCATCTCTCATGTAGCCTCATTGGTCCCAAAGTGCTTCCATTGCACTTTACCTTGCTCGATTGCTTGGTTCGAGAGAATTAGATGTTTATGTTGCAATATGAACTGACGTTTCGACTAGAATTATTCATTTGTATCCACCTCCAATATAAACCAAGAAATCACATAATCAACATCTTTTACATATCTTTTAAGAAATGAAACATGGAAAAATCATGGAATTTCATTGTCAGAGGTAGTGCAAGTATGTAGGCTACTAGTCCAATCCTCTCAAGGATCTTGAAAGTTCCATAATACCAAGGTGCAAACTTGGCATACAACCCAATACTCAAGGAGTTCTTCTTGGGATTAATGCACAAATACAAATGTTCACCAACCTGAAACTCCTTAAATTCCCTCTATTGATCTGCATATATTTTATGCCTATCCTTTGCTGCCATTATATTCTTCTTTATAACTTTCATTTCTTGTTCCATCTATGAAAGCATGTCAGATACTATAAGTATCCTATTCACTAGATCACTCCAGCTCATGGGAGTATTACAACTTCATCGATAGAGTGCCTCAAATAGACTCATCCTTCGTGAGTTATAATAACCATTTTTGCAAGAAAACTCAACTAGTGGAAGATACTCCTCCAACCTCCTCTATTGGTGAATGATATACATCCTCAACGTATCCTCTGGTATCTTGTTGACCCTCTCTATCTATCCATCTATTTTTTAATGATAATATTTATTGAAGGCCAACTGTATACCCAAACTTGCAAACAACTACTTCCAAAAATTGCAAGTGAATTTGGTATCTTCATTTGATACAATCCTCTTTGGAACATCATGCAACTTCACTATCTCCCTGATGAAGACGCATGCTACCTCACTAGCTAAATAAGTAGTCTTGAATGGAATGAATTGAGATACTTTGCCTAACCTATCAACCACAACCATGATGAAATTGTTCTACTTTGACATTCTTAGAAAACCTCTAATGAAATCCATGGAAATGAAATCCCATTTCCACTATGATATTGAAATAGGCTGTAAAAAACGAGTTGGGTGCTTACACTCAAGTCTCACTTGTTGATAGTCCAGGCATCTAGCAACAAACTCCACCGCTTCCTTTTTCAAATTTGGCTAATAGTATAACTTATTTACACCTATCAACATCTTATGATATCTTTCGTGACCTGAAATGGATTTACATTAAACTTCCTCAAGGTAAGATTCTTGATATCACTACCATTCGACACATAGATCTTGTTCCTAAATCTCACCAAGAAATGTGTCGTGAGATGATAATCCACATCCTACTCACCTGTACCTTGTTGTAAACTATGCTTAAGAGATCAATATCTATCATCCTTCTTTCCTTCCTATAAGATTTGATCCTATAAATATGTCCCATAAGAGCTCATAGCGGCAACATGATTTACCTGCACTCTCTTATAGTGCGTCTACAACCCTATTCTCCTTTCCTTAAATTTATATTATCTCAAATTCAAACTCACTAAGGGTAGCCAACCATCTAGATTTCATGGAATTTAGATTAGGTTGTTCGAATAGATACTTTAGTATACTATGATCACTCATCAACACAAACCTCCTCCCAAGAAGATAGTGCCTCCACATCTTCAATGCCTGAATAATAGATACCAACTGAAGATCACGAGTCAAATATTTTTGATCGTGTTCATTCAATTTCCTTGATTTGTAGCGTACCACTTGTCCCTCATGCATCAGGACTCCACCAAGTCCCATCTTGAAAGCATTTGTACCTAAAACAAAATCTTTATCTAGATATGAAATCTTGAGAACTGGAGCATTTGTAAGTAACTGCTTTAACTTCTCAAAAGTTCCTATAGATTTTTCTACCCATTCAAATTTCTTTGCTTTCCTCTACAATGATGTAATAGGATATGAATCTATGATAATTTCCCCTTGAACTACCTATAATAACTTGTTATCCCCATGAATGATTGGACCTCATCCATATTCCTAGGAGTTTCCCATTCCATGATAGCTCTTATATTTTCCAGATCCACTATTATGCCTTCCTCGGAGACAGTATCTCCCAAGTAATGTACCATTGTCTGACGGAAACTAAATTCCCTATGCTTTGCATATAATTGATGCTCTCCTAGCAATCTCAATACTATTGCTAAGTGTTCAACATTCTCTTCGTCATTCTTAGAATATATCAATATATCATCAATGAATATTATCACAAGCTTGTCCAAATAAAGATGCAACACATTATTCATTAAGAACTTGAAATAAGTTCAAGCATTAGTAAAACTGAAGGGAACCACAACAAACTCATAATTCCCATAACTAGTCCATAAAGAAGTCTTGTAGATAGCCTCTTATTTGATATGTACCTAATGATGTCCTGATATGAAATCAATATTTGGGAACATTGTTGCTCCCTTAAACTGATCAAATAAGTCATTAGCACTTGGAAATGGATACATGTTCTTGATCATCAGCATGTTCAATTTCCTATAATCAATACATAACCTGAGAGTGACATCCTTCTTCTTCATGAATAATATCGGTGCACCCCAAGGTGATACACCTAGTCTAATATATCCCTTATCAAGCATTTCCATCAACTGAAACTTTAGTTCCACTAACTCTAGAGTACTCATCTTGTAAGGTTCCTTTGATGTTGGTGTTTCTCTCAGGACCAACTCAATAGAAAATTCCACTTCCTTGTGAGGAGGAAAATATGAAATATCTGCTGGAAAAAATTCATGAAATTATCGTATGATAAGGTACCTATTGAGGATTCCAAATCCTCAACATACTTAACCTTGTCACTATAAATATGAACTACAAATAGTACACACCCCTTCCCGTAATTTCACTTAGCCTGCATAGCTGGAACCATCCTCACCAATGTAAGCTTCTTCTTTCCCTACAAGATTATCCTTCTCCCATTATCATCGAGGAATTCAATAACCTTGTCATAAAAATCTAATTTGGTCATATGGACATAGAACCAATCCATACCCAAAAGCATGCTATATGATCCGAATGGAAGCACATTTACATGTGTCAATGTAGGCATACCATTAACCTAAAATGGACAAGCACTTACCCAATTATGAACTTTCTTCTTAGAACCTGTAGCGAACTGCACCAACCAAGATTTTCCATGCACTTATTTTCTAAGACCATAGTTATCCACCAAGTCAGGATTAACATAACTATAATTCGACCTAGGGTCAATCAATATAGAAACAACTCAGTCACAGAGCATACCTTCCATCTAAATAATGGATCCCTTGTGAATTACCTACTTGTTTTCCACAACTGCATAAATATGAGGAATGATATGACTAACATCCCCAACTATCTACACCTCTTGAGCACATAGATCTGAGGCCTGTCACCCTAATACAATGGATAATCTTTCTTTCCATGATATTTGTCACAAATCCAACACTATAACAGTCCTCTACCATCACCTATATTGTGCAACTCTCTAGGCTACAACCCATGTCTCTTCTCAAGTACATTAAACTTATTGCAAGGAAAAACATTCTCTTTCTCACCTGCATCCTGATGTCTTCCCCAATTTGATGCCACTTCCCTCTAAATTTATCATTCCACTTCAAATCATGCTTAGTCTTAGTTTTACATTTTGATTGCTCATAACAATGCTTCGGTTTCTTGATGGGTTCCTCGAGTGACCTAGGCCCATTAAACTCAATTTTGTCACTATATGCTGCTGACAATGCACTGATGAACCTTTGAATCATCATTTTCGCATCCTTGAGGTAAGGCACATATCTCAACAAGAAAAAAAGCTTGCTATTATACTCATCATATTTCATAGAACCCATCCACAACTCATAAAAATCATTATCTATGTCATTGTAATACCTTTCAGATAGGGACTTATTCATGAAGTGTCTCTCAAAATCATCTCAAATCAACTCTTCTTCTCAAATTCCTTTGACATTATCCACATCTTCCAACCAAATATATGCTTTCCCAATAAGATTCAAGGTAGCTATCTTGGCTTTCATGTTTTTTGAATAGTTATGCAATATGAAGAATTTATTCATCCCAAGAAACCATGCCTTTACATCCTCTGACTTCTTCATATCTCCACCAAATGTAGGTGGCTTGAAATTCTTGAAATAATTAGGAAAGTACTCACTTTTCGTATAAGGATGATGGAAGTGATGATGCTGATGATGTCTCCTAGGTGAGGAACTAGAATGAAACCTATATATACTAGTGCTCCTCTTAGGCGTATCTAATGATTTTCCACCTCTGATTATTTTCTCTCTATCTGACATATATCCTGACTGAGACTTGCTACTAGATGCCCCAATAGTCTTCTCTTCCTATTCTTGGCTAATCCTAAGTTGTCCATGTCTCTGCATGTCTGACAAAATTTGAAGGATCATTACATTAACCTCTGCTTGCTTTTCTTGAGCGATTGCAAATATTTCCTGAGGCTCAACCAACTTGTCATTTTCTTCCTTCTAACTTCTGATCTCTGCCCTCAAAATCCTCAGTGTGTCTACTATATTAGGAGAAAACTCATCTCCTTGTTGCCCAATTGATCTGTAGGGAGAGTAACATGAACTATAGCCCACCATTTTGGTCATCATATTTTATTCTCTTATTCCTACAAGAATTCCATATAATATAAACCAAATAGATTCCATAATCAAAATCATACCCCAATGACATTCATGGGAGGCTTATCTCATCTACAAAATTAGTCCACATTATCATAATACATGTATAATGAAAATCATATCAATATTCCAACATCATGCATGAAAATATCAACTACATATCATGACCTCATGCATGACAACCATAACCTTGACAGTGCATACATAAACACATACATCTACCCCATCTTATCCAAGTATTGAATCGTGCTCTGATACCACCCTATAACACCACCAGGGAAAATTTTAAGGATGGAAAATTTTCTTGAACTTTAAAATATTGGCGAATCTCACTAATCCCTAATATGAAAACTATAAAATGTTTATTGATATATTTCTAAAATTATTCAAATTTATAATCATTTTATATATAGTCTCTATATAAACGTTGGCGATTTTTAAGGTAAAATAATTTTAATATTCTAAAATTTGGGTGAATCATCTTTTATAAAAATGGAAATTGGCGAATCTTTTTGTGGAAAAATAATGGAAAATTAGCCCACTGGGCGAATATTAGCCCCTAAAATTTTCCATGAACACCACCTCCCACATTTACCCACTTTCAATATCCTGTTAGGGTAAACATGTGTCTACGACTACTATGACATGAATCAACTACCTAAGTACAATTAAGGAAGTGGAATTGACCAACCAAGACTTTACAAACCTTCCTCGTGAGCTAATCCACCACTTCAAGTGTCGAAACCTGGAGCCAACTTGACTTTTTAGTGACCTGGGTTCCCATTCTCTTGCATAACAAGCAAAGCAAGTGACTTTAAGCCTCCAGTCGCATGGATAACCTTGCCTCCAAGTGATTGCAGTCTAAATTACCTAGTTATGTGTGTGTGACCTGGATATCTGAGCCAATTTCGTAGGGCCAGTATTTATACCTTTGCTCATAACTTGATGGAAATTTCCAGAATAATAAATGACACAAGGAAAAATCATTTATCACAAAAATTAGATAAGGACACGACCTAAATTTGTCTAAGCATAACAATCATAATCTCAAACACATGGTAAACATGGAATCTACAAGTCATAAATGCATATCTGAACATAGAGATATGAAACTTATCTGAGAATAATCAAGAAGGTCTAATTCCATTCCCAACAGATGTCATAGCATCTATTAGGTCATGCATTCAGTAACCATTCATTTTCCAAAGAAATGTGAAAAGAGCCATGGATAGAATCTATCACAAAACCATGCTTATAATCAACATATAACCAGATAAATAACAATTATAGAACAACCATTAAAGCCACATCATAACAAGTAAATTTAATGTTGGGTCCCTATAATACTAGTGATTATTGTAGTTGTATCCCTTATTAATATTGTTGTGCCCCTATTGTCCCCATATTGTTATTACTGTGCCCCATGGAATCCCTCTATTGTTATTTTAATGGCTTTATATTATTATTGTTAGGTCGGCTGGGTTATATTGTGACTCCTTAAACTCATATATATATAGAATGGAGGATTTTTCATTTGAATCATCCAAGAATTATTCATTTATGTAATGTAAAGGAGGTTTCTCCCTCGAACAGGCTGAATTCCAAGGCGTTGATCTATCTTTTCTATCTTTTCATTGAGTTCGTTTCACAACATTTGGTATCAGAGCTTTGGATTCTAGGGTTTCGCTGCTCCAAATAGGTCATCCTGGTATTTTCACTATAACTTTTTTCTACAACGTTTCAGAAGCTAACAGAAAAACCCATTTGAGAAAAAATCGCGTTGAACCTCGAGCCCAAATTTCAAAACTTTGCGCGCTATATTTGCGCATATATGATCTGAGGAAGTTGGCCTTTTTGTAGACTCCTGAATTACATTCCAAACAGCTAACTTTGGGAAAATCGTCATAAATTTTTCTCTGAGCATCGGATTGAAATTTCATAAGAAGGTATAGAAAGAGGACGGACTAAAATTTCTTTTATATATTTTTTAGATCCAAAGGTTGAAATAGTGACTCGTGGAACATCGTACAAGTTCTCTCTACTGAACTAGTCTATAATCAGGTCGTTGTGGGAGATTTCACATAACTCTTCCTTGGAGAATCAAATTTGGATAAGACTGGTGGAATTGGAAAGAGGACACAAAGGGCTACTGTAGGTCACAATTTTAGAACTGGACGATTTGAAAGTACAGAGATACATCAGAGTTAATATCGAGCTCCTACAAAGTGAAAAAAGGTGTGTAGATTTTTTTAAATTTTTGCTTAAGCTTGGTTTGAAAATTTATTTTGAAGGAATTTAAAGGGCATAGTAGAGAATTATTATCGGTAAATAATGCCCCAAGGGAAGAAAATGAAAACACCTAGTAAGCAACCTAAAAGCTCTAGCATGACTCATGAAGAAGAGGAATAAATGCTACATGATATATCAAAATTACAAGACCAAGTGCAACAAATGTCACTCCCACAAAAGCTAACAGAAGCTAAGATAGATGGCCTAGAATCTAAGATAATGGGCATGGAAGCTAATATGGATTATTTGAAGAGAGACATGCTATATTTGAAGACAGACATGGCAGATTTGAAGAAAGATTTGACAAATTTTCTACAAGAAATACTTACTAATGGTGAAAAGGTAGTAAAGGAAACTCATGATGCTAACAAAAGAAATGTTTATCATGATTTAATACACTCTAATGTGGCATTGAAGACCCACCATATTCCAAAAATTGATATGCGGAAGTTTGATGGCAAGGATCCCGCAACATGGATATTATAGATGGAGCAATTTTTTGATCTCAATAATGTGAAAAACACACAAAAGGTACGTATTGCAACTTTATATTTGGAACCAAATCAGCTTGTATGGTATCAGTGGCTTTGCTCTCGTAAACAAATTATCACTTAGGCAATTTTTACGGAAGAATTGACAGCACATTATGAGGATACAAAAAGCAACACCTTTTTTAGCCAATTGATAACTCTCAAACAAAAGGGTTCAATAATGGAGCACATTGAGGAGTTCCAAAAATTGAACATAAGGGTAAAAAATATTCCAGAGGAGCATATGATTGATGTGTTCATAGGGACTTTAAAGGATAATATCCAACATGATGTTTGCCTTTGGGAACATGATTCATTAGAGAATGCATTCAGGTTAGAAAGAAAAATGGAAAGGCAACCAGGAAGCATACCACTCACAACTATAAAGATGGAAGTGTTGTTGCCCCTAGTCTTCCACAACCTATAAGGTTGACACCACAACAATTGGAAGAAAAAAGAGCAAAAGGGCTTTGTTACAGTTGTGATAGCAAATACACCAAAGGTCATAAGTGTGCTGAGAAGAAATTATTCTACATAGATTGTGAAGAGGAAGAAGAAAAGGAGCAAGAAAGTTCAAAAGAAGAGGATATACTCCAGGAACAAAGCCTAGATAAAGAAGAAATGAATCCGACCATATCTTGTAATGCATTAGCGGGAATTACCACTCCTCGAACCATCAAAATAGAAGGACAAATCAAGAAGAAAAAGGGTAATAGTGTTGATTGATTCAGGAAGTACCCACAATTTTATTCATTGTAAGGTAGCAAAAGAATTGAATTGCTTCTTATATCCAACACCAGAGTGTCAAGTGATGGTTGCAAATGGAGGAACAATAAATTGCTCTGGAAAGTGCCATATATCAAGCTATCCATGGGAGAATATGTATTGACTAGCCCAATGCTTTCCATTCCAATGGGAGGTGTTGATGTTGTATTAGGAGTCCAATGGCTACAATCCTTGGGTACAATAGCTTTTAATTTTCAAGAACTTTTCATGAAATTTTCTGTGGAAGGAAAGGAAGTTGAATTAAGGGGTATTGCACGGAAACTGGGAAAGATAACCAGGTTTAACAATATGAAAAAGCTTCTAAAAAAGGAGCAAAGAGGTGTAATTGCACAATTATGTTCACTAGAAGTTTCCGCATGGGAATCATCTATTTCCCCAGATCTCCAAAAAGCCTTGGACAATCATTCCAAGGTATTTGAGATTCCCAAAGGTCTCCGACCTATTCATGATCATGATCATGCTATTCATTTGATTCCAGGAAGTGTTCCTCCAAACATCAGGCTGTACAGATATCCTTATGTCGAAAAGAGTGAATTTGAACGTATGGTTGCAGAAATGCTAGAGGCTGGTATAATTCAACCATGTCAAAGTTATTTCGCTGCTATAGTACTATTAGTGCACAAGAAGAATGGATCATGGCGCATGTGTCCAGATTATAGGGAGCTCAACAAGCTCACTATTAAAGATAAGTTTCCCATTCATGTCATTGATGAATTACTCGATGAATTGCATCGATAAATTTACTTCCCCGAGTTGGATCTTTGTTCAGGATATCATCAAATCAGAATGAAGGCTGAAGACATTCCGAAAACAACATTTATAACTCACGAGGGTCATTATGAATTTTTGGTCATGCCTTTTGGCCTTACCAATGCACCTTCAACATTTCAAGGTTTGATGAATTCCATTTTCAAACCATTTCTTAGAAATTTTGTGTTAGTATTTTTTGATGAGATACTAATCTATAGCAATTCTTAGAAGGATCATGTTGAACATGTTGATAGGGTGCTACAACTATTAGAGGAGAAACAATTATATGCAAAAAGATCCAAATGTTTCTTTGGAGTACAAGAGGCGGAATATCTGGGTCATATTGTATCTCATGAAGGAGTTAAGGTAGACCCTAGAAAACTTAAAGCCATTAAGGAATGGAAAATCCCCACTCCATAAAGCATCTGCGAGGATTTCTTAGGTTCACAAGGTATTATCACAAGTTTGTTAAGAATTATGGGAGAATAGCAACACCTCTAACAACATTATTGAACAAAGATGCATTTTCATGGACTTCAGAAGCAACAAAGGCCTTCGAACATCTTAAAGAGGCAATGTGCCAAGCACTGGTCTTCACTACACTGAACTTCAAAAAAACCTTTATTGTGGAATGTGATGCTTCAGGAAATGGAATTGGTGTTGTTTTAATGCAAGATGAAAGACCCATTGCTTTTGAAAGTCATCCAATCAAGGGAAGGTTTTTACACAAAGCTATTTATGAGAAGGAAATGTTGGCAATACTCCATGCACTTAATAAATGGTGACCCTACCTAATGGGAAGACAATTCAAGGTAAAAACGGATCATGATAGCCTTAAATACTTTTTAGAACAAAGATTATCCTCTAAAGAGCAACAAAAGTAGGTCAGAAAGATGTTGGGTTATGACTTTGAAATCATCTACAAAAAAGGGAAGCAAAATATGGTGATAGATGCACTCTCATGAAATGATGAGGATGCGGGAGCATTGTTGTGCGCCATTTCTATTATCCAGCCAGATTGGATAAATGAAGCAAGGAAGGAATGGAAGAATGATGAAGAAGTGTGGGCACTTATTCGAAAGTTACAACAAGATTCTAATACGTCTTATGCATTTAGCTGGCAAAATTATTTGTTATGGTACAAAGATCGCTTATACCTCTGTAAGATTTCCCAACTAAAACAAAATATTTTTATGGAATTGCACACTTCTTCCTTAGGAGGGCACTCAGGATTTTTAAAAACTTACCAACGGGTTAAGAAGGAATTTTTTTGTTATAGCCTTAAATCGGATATTCAAAAGTTTGTGGCAGAATGTTTGGTTTGCCAACAAAATAAAGTTGAAACAATTAAGACACCGAGTTTATTACAACCTTTATCCATTCTAAGCCAATGTTGGGAGGAGTTTTCAATAGATTTCATTACAAGTTTACCCGAGTCTGAGGGAAAGAGTGTCATCATGGTGGTAGTTGATAGGCTTACCAAGTATGCACACTTTTGTGCATTATCAGATCCATTTAAAGCAAGTACAGTTTCTATTGCATTTATGGAAACAATTCAAAAGCTACATGGAAACCCAAAGATTATAGTAAGCGACAGAGATCCCATTTTCACTGGAAATTTTTGGATAGAATTATTTTATTATCTTGGTACTCAGTTAGCTCATAGCTCATCTTATCATCCTCAATTTGATGGGAAAACCGAGATAGTAAACAAATGTTTGGAAGGATATCTTCGTTGCTTTGTATCTGATAAACAGACACAATGGATCAAATGGTTGCCTCTGGCTGAATGGTGGTATAACACTTCCTTACATACAGCAACAAAAATGACCCAATTTATGGAACATTACGGATATCAACCACCATCCATCACATCATATTTAAGAGAAAATTCTAAGGTTCAAGTAGTGGAACATCACATCGAAAATCAACAACAAGTCCTCCAACTCTTAAAGGATAACCTCGTGTTGGCACAGAATAGAATGAAACAACAGCAAGATCAACATCGGAGCGAAAGAAGTTTTGATGTAGGTGATTGGGTATTCCTACGGCTACAACCATATAAGCAAATGTCCCTCAAGAACGCTAATAAGGATAATAAATTATCACCAAAGTATTATGGTCCGTACAAGGTGTTGCAAAAGATTGGTACTATGACATACAAATTGGAGCTTCCTGCAGCTTCTCAATTGGACCTAGCTTTCCATGTTTCATGTTTAACGAAGGTTATAGGAAACAAGCTCCCAGTTCAAACAATATTGAGAGAACTTGAGGAGGAAGGAAAAATTATATTAGAACCAAAAGCAGTCACAGAAACAAGAACTCGACAGCTATGAAATCGATCAATTTTTGAGTATCTTATTAAGTGGAAGAAATTATCCGCTAAAGATTCCACATGGGAGGATGAGAATTTTATACAAAAGCATCCAGAACTACTCAAGCGTTGAGGGCAACACTTTTTTGAAGGAGAGGGGCATGTTGGGTCCTTATAATACTAGTGATTACCCCATTATTGTTGTAGTTGTATCCATTATTAATATTGTTGTGCCCCTATTGTCCCCATATTGTTATTACTGTGCCCCATAGAATCCGTCGATTGTTATTTTTGTGGCTTTATATTACTATTGTTAGGTCGGCTGGGTTATATTGTGACTCATTAGACTCTTATATATAGAAAGGAGGTTTTGTCATTTGAATCATCGAAGAATTCTTCATTTATGTAACGTAAAGGAGGTTGCCCCCTCGAAGAGGCTAAATTCCAAGGTGTTGATATATCTTTTCTTTTTCTTGAGCTGCTTTCATTACATTTAATTATAAAATACAAGAGAAACTTAGCTATTATTAACATATGAAAAGTCCAACCATATCAGGGACTTCCATGTACAACCTAACCATAAATTGCGCTAAACCAAATCTCTCATTCAGCTAATCATCCCCATGCCATATTACAAGCCTGAATGTGGGATATCATGGGATAAACCAATCCATAAAAAATCAATGGAATCCAGAGGGAAAAACACCTCCACCCTCACCCTACCATGATCTCACCTAAACCGATCTTGATATGTAACACCCTTCTCCCACATCTACCTAAGAAACTGGCTAGATAGGGTAAACATGTGACGAGAGGCCATTATGATATGATTCAACCTCCTAAGTCATATTAAGGAAGTGTAACCGACAAAAACACACCATAAAAACATCCAACTTCATCAACAAAACCCTTAGAGGACAAGTCAACCACTAAGACAACATGTCCCTCGACCCCAGTGTTGTTTTAGGTCTCTTCAGCTATAGGCACTCTAATTATATGGGCAAGGGAGTGACTAGCAACCTAAAGTCGCTATTAGATGCTTTCTTGTGAGTGACTGTGGGCTAGAATTTCCAGTGTTGTGCCGTTGACCCCAGGATTTGAGGGAATTTTTCAAGCTTAGAGCCCAGGGCACTTCTTAGAATTGATCCATCTCTTCAAATCAATAATATAACATGGAAATGATAGTACTAAATAAAATACTTGTTCAAGACATTGACTAGACCCTTACTATCCATGTTAGGAATTTCATCAAACATATTGCAAATGTGTAATCTATAGGTGTAAATAACATATCTTGGCATAGGGGTCCCATACCTATCTCAGATTCACTATGAAGCATTGTATCCTTATCACATTAGCTTCCATTTCATCCATTAGGTCATAGATACATTAATTATTAACTAAAAAGTAATAACCTGATGAGATCCATACATAACTACTGGTTGGATATCCATAAAAAAAGGAAAGAAAAGTAATTGATCATGGCATGTTCACTGAAAAAAATCCTTTTGTGCTAATCATTCATTGAGGGAAATTAAAAATCTAACATAAAAGAAGAAAAGAAGATATAGTTACTTGTCCCAGATCTGTCATTGTACCACATGATCGGTCATACATTGTTGTTCATAATGGGAGGAACATTTACCATTTATGTGCCAGGTCGTATGTAGACCACAAATTGGGGGAATTTGAAAATACATACATAACGGGCATAGTAGGGACAAACATAGCAATGAAATCATATACATATAAATCACATATAATCCATCATAATTCTTATAGAGATTCAAGGAGAAATAGCTTTTCATCACCGATGAAAAATCCAAACCCCGGATGGGACTTCCATGTTCCACCCGGCTATAGAATGGCTGAGCCAAATCTTTGTGTACCTATTCACCCATGTTCCATATTCCAAGCTTGAATGAGGGGTCTCATAGAACACATCAATGAAAACTTATCTAGGGCTTCTAGAGGTCATCCACCTCATCCCATCAAACATTGATTCCACCTCACGGTTGGAGATCACAAAACCATCAACGGATTGGTCTCCATCCAAGCCTTCTAGGGCTTCAAGAGTTTTTCTTCCAACCCAGCTCCCAAGACTAGTAACTCAACCCACGACTGTTACCGGGCTACAAATAGTTTTTCCAACCAAGGCTCCATGACTACTAACTCAACCCATAATTATTGTTGGGCTTCCAGAATTTTTGTCCAACCATGGCTTCCGCGACTAGGAACTCAACGTACAAAGGGCTTCCAGAGCATTTTTCCAACCAATGATTCTAGGACTAGTAACTCAACCTAAGTTGTTACAGGGCTTCCAGAGCATTTGTCCAACCAAGGCTTCCAGGAACTAATAGCTCAACCCAAGCCAATGAAACATGAGAACCAGCCAAAACAAGACAGGGAAATAAACCGATAATCTTCATTGCTATCCAGGAAATGGCAAGGCTAGGCAAATCTACTATTAATACAGGCAATCCTCCATGCCAGTCACATATCATAACCAAGCAACTACATGCATGTGCCATGCATTCCAAAACTAGTGAATAAATCATACATGCAACTCGAGACTTGCAAGAAAATATAAAGTAGTTTCTGATCTTGATGCCTCCTTACAGTTTCCTATTTTTCCTTTGCTTTCTTGGTCCAAAAATCCAAGTATGCCACACCCTCCAAGTGTGATCCATGGAAACTCTAAGTGTCCAAGACTATGAGAGAGAGGTCCAACAATGAACTAATAAAGTCCTACCCATTGATCCTCATAATCTTTTTTATTAATGAGGCCTCTATTCTTTTCATTTTCCATTCTTTTCCTTCATTTTCCTCCTCGCATGGAACATGTAACATTTCACGTTCCTTTTCTCCTAATTTCCATTATTTTCATAATTAAAATGCCAATAAATGCCTCATGCCTTTCCAAATCCTTGTCCATTGAATTTACCAATTTCCTTAGCCATAATAAATTGAATCACCACCCATTAGGATGTTTCCCCCACCATTCAGCTTGGAATACATGTCCCATTGTCATGGAATTATATATTTTTACATGATTCTTTAACCAGGGTTGTTATACGATATCACAAAACCAAACCAATTTTGAATGGCTTATAATTTCTTCAGCATCCCTTGAGGAATTTTCCTGTCTCCACCCACCTATTGAGGGCTTCTTGGAGAAAATAATCTCCACACCCAACACTTAGTGTTTTCTTAAGGACACCTCACCGAGATGAAAAATCTTCTAACAGTCCAAACCTCTACCAAAAATGAATGCCATCACACCATGGCTATCCAGAAATGGGAATGAAAGGTTGAATCCACTGTCTAACCAAGAAAAACACATGCCAGTGATAGAAAATGAATCAAGTACACACATGTGCATACCATTCATGCCAAAACCAACTAGAAAATTGTATATGTAATTGTTACCTGCAAGTATTCCTGCTAAGGTCGCTTGATCCAACTTTCCCTTGCTTGATCCCTTCATTCATTTTCTTTCTTGTACTTCTTTGATTAATTGATTTTTTTCTCCTCTTGGTTCTCTTTTCCTATCTTCAAATGAATTCCAAGACTCAATTGAAAGAAATGCCCCAAATTGATGCTTTCATGCCTTTTAATTATTGTTTCCTCTAATTTCTTCATTTTTCCTTCAATTTTCACCTCACATGAAACATCTGACCTTTCACCTCCCTTTTCTTCTAATTTCGTTTTTTTCATAAATAAAATACCTATCATGCTTTTTTTCCTTTTCAAAGTCTTTGCCAATGTGTTTACCAATTTCCCCTTATTTGTATTTAATAACAAGTGATGCCCACTAGGATACTTTTCCCAACATTCAACTTGGAATATGTGTCCCACCACCTTGTTCTTATTTTGTGTTTATGAACTTTATTACATGAACTTTTAACCTACGTTTTTCATACACACACACACACACACACACACACACACACACATATTGATATACTCCCCCACCATTCTATCCCTCTCTGTATATCTCTCTTATTCCTATTCAATTATCCCTTCTACCCTTCCTCTCTCTCCTTCTCTACCCCCGACCATTTATCTTTTCATGTGTGCCTCTATCTCTCTTCTCCCCTCTCTCTCATCCTCTAACTCCCACCTCCATATTTTCCTCTATCTCCCTCCCTCTCTCCTTCTATATGTACTGCTCACTCCCTCCTTCACTCTCTCTCTCTCTCTCTCTCTCTCTCTCTCTCTCTTGTATTCTACTCTCTCTACCCCCAATAGATTTATGGATATCTCTCTGTCACCCCCTTTCTCCTTCTCTCTCTCCTCCTCACTTCTACTCTGTTGTTCTCTCATTTTCTATCCCCTTCCTCCGTCTCTCTCTCCCCTACAACTTTTCAATCTCTTTGTCCCTCCCTCATTTGATTAGTCCTTGTTTCATAATAACCTCCTCAAAATTTCTCTCTCTCCCTCTATTTTGATTAAAAAATTGTATTTATTTACCTGCCTCTATTCCTCTTTATCACACTCTCTCCTTTAGTCTTTCCTCATCTCTCATTCTCTTCCCTTGCCTCCCTAACTCTCACTCACTCAGACTCAAAATTTCTTCTCCATCTCTCCTCCCTCTCCATCTACCTTCCTCTCTCTCCCTCGATTCATCCTACACAAAAACTACCCCTCCAACTTTGTCTCTCTCCTCCTCCATGTGTATCCCATAACTATCTTTGTCACTCTCCCTTCCCCACCCTCTTTCCATATCACTCTCAAATTTTAAATCACACTCTCTCTTCCCCTCTTTGCCCCTGACTGACCTAATCATTCTTCCCCACCCCCTACTTTCTCTTTCTCTCCCATTCTCTCTCTCATTATCCCCCTTGGCTTGTATATAAATCTCTTTCTCCCCTAAAACATGAGTCCACAATTTCATGTGTTAAAGACCCTAGTTGTAGGTTCCTACTATGAGGAACAATTTTTAGCATTAGGAATGCACATATGATTTTTTTAATTTAAATATTTTGTTTTGGTCGGAACCTTACATGCATGATGATTTGATTACTTGGAATATATGTTTGAGATAAAAAAACATGGTGGTTTGAGCTACAAATAAGTGAAAACATTGTTTGTTGAGATATATAACTATATATATATAATATATATATCTATATTGATGTTGACTAAAGGACATTAAGACCCACAATCTAAGAAAAAAAAAGATTATTTAATAATGTTAAGTCCCTTTTAGGCTACATTAGTAGCCTTTTAATCTCTATGTTATAACAAATTTATGCACACACTTTGTTTTTTAAACTCTACAATTTTTTGTATGAAGATTCCATCATTTAGATACTCAAAGGTTGCACTAACAAAAACATATGCTTTACAGTTTGCATGAAAAATAACATATTAATGATAAGAAAACTTAAAACTCACATCATTAGACATTATTTATATGAAGAAAAATTACATATTTGAAAATATAATTCATTTATCTACATTTCATATCTTAAAACCATTTTAAAATTTATCGTATAAGTATCTCTAATCATTCCTACAAGTTAATAGATTCCTTTCTTTTGGACCTGCATTTCCATTATATTTTCAAAAGATACAATCATGAGTTTGTACCCACCCCTACATATTGAAATCTCATCCTGAATGCATGAATAAATTGTGAGCGGATAGAAAGAAATAAGGATAAAAACCTACGAAGAAAAAACTTTGAAGAGAAGGTGTTTGATTATTACATTTGAAACAAATAACATCAGTCTCAAAGAAGTATTTTATCACTTAATGCAATATCTTCTCATGAAAGTTGCATTGTAGATAAATATAAGAATAAGAATAAGGTCATGACTATGCAAAAGCCATAATTGATGTGTATGACCCCTTTTGGTTATGGAATGACCAAAATTACTCATTAACATAATTATCAAATACAATTCCACCATATTCATGAATAAAGAAGAAAATGTGTATAAAACATTTGAATCAAATGGGCTCACATTTTCATAAGGAATTGATTACATACTAATTACTGTGCATAATGTTTTTAAGAGATATACCTATTTTATGAAATTTGATCAAGGTTCAAGAAAATTCTATATAAACAAGTCATACTATCACAATAGATATCAAGGAGATTTAATTAAAGAACATTAAATGTATATATATCTAATATTATAATAATGAAATTAAAACTTTATGGTTAACCATTATCCACCAATATCAATTATAATCAAATACAATAAACTATAAAAAAATATGATGAAACATTTTTAACTATAGTAAAACATAATTTATTAAGTTTAATCATATTAAATCCTATTAACTATAAACAAGCATGAACACACATATATCAAATGCAAACTATAAATATTCATTATCAACCTTAATAAGCTTTCTAAGCTTTCTAAGGTTTCTATTATTATAGTGAATATCTCCTAATAAGTAAATAAAAAAATTAATGAAAATCAAACATATTCCTAATAATTTAACCAAAATTTAAAGATAATCAACCCTAAATAATAAGTAACTAAACATAATCAATCTACTCACCATAAACTAAGCTCAATTTATTCCAATCATTATATTGTCAACCACATTTAAGGAGATATATATTATCTTATATTGTGATATATATTATCTTATATTACATAATTGCAACAACCGTTGAAGATGAAAACAAATTGTATTGATCATTACTACCGAAAATGGATTCTGAGAGGATTAACATTCCTGAAAAATATCTAGATATGCTGCTTCAAGAATTTGCGTATGATCCGGTTCCACTACCGCTTACGTTATTTACTATAAAATAATGATCTCATGACCGCCACCACCTTGCCACCGCCTTGGCTCTTCATTCTTCCGGAGTTCAGCACCGCC
The DNA here is from genome assembly GCA_000404065.3 of Pinus taeda. Classification (NCBI taxonomy): domain Eukaryota; kingdom Viridiplantae; phylum Streptophyta; class Pinopsida; order Pinales; family Pinaceae; genus Pinus; species Pinus taeda. Next base: position 219,983 of record APFE031521064.1, read on the forward strand.
TGACCGCCTCACTGCCTGCAGAATGAAAGGGCTATCACCGCCTCGGAAATGAATATATTAATTGTTGTGACGGACATTAATTTTGATATAAATACATATGCTTAGCCGAGGAAGGGAATTCACTCTCGGTTTTTGGTTTTGTAATTTCTTTGGTTCTGTAATAAGCAGCTGTAGGTGTTGTTATCTGAATTTATGCATTTCTATTTCTTTCATCTAGTATCAGCCCCATTTTGGATTTTGTTTGAGAAGCCATTGATGTGTACCTAAAATTTGTTTCTGTGTGAGGTTGGTGTGAGGTCGAACAGAATTGTTGTGCAGTGCAGAGCGCTTGTAACTGATGCAGAGCGCTTGTGACTGAAATTGCTGGAGTTGTTTAATGCTACACTGAATCCGTAATTGTTGTGCAGCGCTGGAATCTAGGAGTGAAGCATAATCTATTTCGTGAGGATCCATTGTTGTTATCTGAATTTATGTATTTCTATTTGTTTCCTCTGGTATCAGAGCGTGTCGAATAGAGCTGCAATATTCTGCGGAAGATTTGTGAGGCCAGTGTGTAGTGTCTAGATGGCAGCGTGAAGTTTGAAGGAAGAAGAGATAATTCTACCATAAGTCGCAAATACCAATGTTGTAAGCTATTCTATCATGATATTGCTAGTTTTTGGTTGGTAGTAGAATTATTTCTCAAATTCCATGTTTGCAGGCCTTGGAGAAGTTTCAATTGAGTAGATGGGGACATTTTTTATTTCCAGCAATATTACCTACACAATTGAAGGAAGAAATTTATATTAAAACTCTACTTCCTTTGGCATTGGATATATTTATTTTTCCATCTGAGTATTTTTGTCTCACTATGTGTGGCTATACTTAGCTTATTAGCATTAAGTAGTTAATCACTTAAAGTTTTTTTTACCATTGTAGATTGAGTCAAAAGGAGTTTTTTTTTGAGAAATTAAAGTAATTGGTAAACCAAATTAAAATCGCTTCAAATACCAACACTACTCAGTTAATTCTTATTTTAACTGAGAAAAGTTTTGATTCTTGGTTTATTAGAATGAGGACATTGTTCCATTTTCATGATCTTTGGGGATTTATTACTGATGGATATCCCGACCCTCCTCATGAGGAAGTAATGATGGCTCTTACCAATCTTGAACGAACATGGTTGAAGAACGAACATTGTTGAAAGAAAACATAAAAACAATAAAGCTGTCGGCCTTATTCAACCAGGCTTAGATGAAGCGATACTTTCAAAAGTATCGTAAGCAGAATCTTTGAAGTAGGCATGGGACATCATTGAATCAAGTTATCAGGGTGTAGGGAAAGTAGAGAATCTTAAACTACATAAGAAGAGATTTTGAGAATCTGAAAATGAAAGACAGTGAAACTATGGATGCTCTTATGACTCAAGTCATGAGTGTTGTTAATAAATTGTTAATAAATTGTGAAAATATGGAGAAGACTCTTCAAACAACAGGGTAATTGAGAAAGTCCTTCGAAGTTTGCCAAAGAAATTTGAAGTGATTGTTGTATTCATAGAAGAATTCAAGGACATAGGTCAAATGCAAATTGAAGAATTGATTGGTTTGTTGATTGAGCATGAATCTAGGATGTCAAAATATGATGATAGCTTGTTGGAGAATGCCTTCAAAAGGTAGCTTCAATTTCATAGAGGAAGATGTAGAGGAAGATCGAGTAATAGAGGATGAGGCAGTGGAGATCAAAGAAGTCTGCGAGATAATTATGATTATGAAGAGAAATCTCAACAACATCCTCCTAATTTAAGGGGGAGTTACAATAGAACCTGGAATCGAGGAAGTCAAAGGTATGATATTTCTAAAGTTCAGTGTCAGTATTGTAAAATATATGGCCATTTTGCTACTAAGTGTTTGAAGAAGTAGGCACTAGGCAGATGTTCGTAAGCAATTTGCACACATCTCAGAAGAATTTGAAGACAGTGATAAGATGGTGTTTATGACTTGTAACTTGACTCAAGAATGTTTGAATGATATTTGGTTTTTAGATAGCGGTTGCAGCAATCACATGATTGGAAACAAAGATTTGTTTTCTAGTCTAGACACGAGTATTCATTGTAAAGTCAAGTTGGGTAATGATATTAAGGAATGTGTTAAAGGCAAAGGAATGATTGTTGTTTATATTAGAGATGGTGATAGAATAACAATTGATGATGTTTACTATGTACTTAGCTTGAAATGCAATTTTTTGAGCATTGGACAATTGATAGAGAAATATTATAGTGTTCTTCAAGAATAATGAGTGTACTATCATTTACAAATATCAAAGTAAGCATCTGATAGCAAGAGTAGAAATGACAAAGAATAGGATGTTTCCACTTATAATGAGGAATGAGTTGACTCCATCCTTGAATGCTTACAAAACTAAGAATTTCAGCGAGTCATGGTTATGGAATTTAAGATATGGTCATTTATTTTGGTGGTATAGATTTGCTGTAGAAGAAACAGATGGTGAAAGGGTTACCCAGTATTCTAACAACCGACCAGCTCATGTGAAAGTTGTATACTTGCAAAACATCATAGGCATAAATTTGTTTTTGAAATTTCGTACATGGCAAGAGGTTCATCGGAGATTGTACTAACAACCGACCAGCTCATGTGAAAGTTGTATACTTGCAAAACATCATAGGCATAAATTTGTTTTTGAAATTTCGTACATGGCAAGAGGTTCATTGGAGATTGTTCACACAGATTTATGTGGACCAATGCAAACACCTTCTTTGCTTGGTAATGCTACTTTTTTATTTTTATTGATGACTACAGGCGAAAAGCATTGGTTTATCTTCTGAAATAGAAATCTGAAGCATTTTCTGTATTTAAAAGATTTAAAGCTATGGCTGAAAAGGAAAGTGGAAATCATATTAAAATTTTGAGATCAGATAGAAGTGGTGAATATATGTTAACAGATTTCATTGAGTTTTGTGAATGGCATGGAATCAAGAGACAACTTATTGCACATTATACTCCACAACGAAATGGAATAACTGAAAGTAAGAATCTAACTAGCTGAAAAGAAGACTTAAAGGAGGGCTCTCCTTAATTAATTCTATACTCACACCCATGTCTCATGAAGAAGGAGAAAATGAGTTTTTTTTGGGAGTTGAAGGAGACGCTGCAAGAATCAGATATAGTAACACAAATTGTCCGAATCATGGAAATTGTCCTTACGGGTTTCAAAATCATGGCATCGTCTCATTTGCAATTTGGTATTAATATTATGGTGACACTTCTCGACAAAGAAGGCTCTGAAGGAAGAGACAATGTTGTACGAGTTGGTGGCCATTTTGTTGGAAGCAATGTGGTGAATGATTATGATTCATGTGTTAAGTTGTTGCTGCAAGGGTTTATGAACAATGTCAATGCAATTGAGTAGACATAGGGCGATTACATGAAGTGATATATTTGCAGTGAGAGCTAATAGGACATCAATGGCATGCAGACCTAAAAGTTTATTGTATAAAAAAAAATAATACTTTTAAATTTAATAGCCCTAACATGTTTATCAAATTACAAATTACATTTACAGTAAGGTTCATTTAGTATGATGTCGGGTCCATAACACTATTACGTTTAGGTCCATGAAACTATTGCATTTAATGCCAGCTAGTTTATACGCTGGTGCAAGCTGTAATTTGCATCCCCAGTTCGGGAAAACATCTTTTCTTAAATAAATATGGTATGCCAAAACAAGATGTTTTTATTTAAAATGTTAATTCGTTGTTTTAATCAGTATGTTTTGGACATCCAATAAGGTTAACTTCAAGGAGGAAAACAATCATCATAAAATTAAATTGATATATTATTTATCTAATATTTTTATTATAATTATATATTATATATATATATAATATAATATATATTAATATATATAATATATATATAGTATACCAAATTATATGATTTTATTGATTTGAATATTTTTAATGGTAGTTAAATTTGTTATTTCACAGTTCATAACATATATATATTTAAATTTTTCCAACATTTTATTAAATCAATTTATACCTATGTTTAGTTTTTTTAAATTTTAGTCATATATGTATGGAATATTTTAATATTTCATTTTAAATATTTATAAAATAATAAATTGTATTTTAAATCACTATAATTTTATTAACTCTTGTAGTAATATTAAAAATTATTTTTACATTTATATTCACATTGACATTTTCCATAAATTTTAAAAATAGAAAATCACAAATATCTAAAAATATGTATGAAGATTGCAACAATATTAGTATGACATAAAATATATGAGGTAGTTATCTATATGGCTTTATTTTATGCAAAGACTACAACACTTAGTAGTTGGTTGGAATTAGATTCTCCAATGCTCCCCTTAATTACAACTGCAAAAAAAAATTAATGTAAGATGCGTGTGTATATGTCTATATCAGTTTGACATAAAATATGTGACATAGTGATCCACATGGCCTTATTTTATGCAAAGATTACAAAATGAATTTGAAGTTATGGTATTGTTAGATTGAAAAACATGGAAACATAAACAATAAATGACTATGAACTAAATCTCAGTAAAGTTGGATTGAATTCTAAGTGATTGTGACTCATGGATGGATAATTACGACACTTAGCAGTTGGTTGGAATTGGATTCCCCAACGCATCCCTGGTGGTCTCAGTCTTAGCTAGGGTTATAATTTAAAAATTTTGATTTCATCTAGATTTTCTTTTTTTTTCTCTTCTTCCAAATCTTGTAGCCTCTAAATTGTTTATATTTTTATTCTGTCGGTATCCTTCAAACCTCAGTTTCTTCATTTGTTGGTGCAAGTCTTCTATTGTTATAGCTTTTCTAAACATGTTTTTGATTTCTTCAAAAAATCTGCTTTGATTTCTTCAAAAATCAGCTTGTATGTGGACTACTCCCACATGTAATCTTCTGTTTTATGCCTTTCATCATCAATATTCTGCTGCAACATAACTATGATAAAAAAGTATCTCTTCACGACTCCACTTCATGAAAATATCATTGATGTTTTCATCATTCATGTTGTCTTCAACATTTGTTTATGCATCTTCCATATAGACTTTATCAAGGCACCATGTTGCAAGCCTTGCGTCAAGGAAATTTAACTCTTTATAATAGTATTATTGCTTAACTGCACACTGGAAATCAATGTTAGGATTAAAAATATTTGAAGAATCGTGATTGTTCTATTCTTTATTCTCTTCTTTTGTCACTTTAGGTGCTTCAAAGAGGTTTTCTTCCACTTGGTTTTAGACTCAAGTGAGGTTTTCTCACCGAGTAGCATCATTTCAATATCACGATTTTGTTGCATCACTTGCAACTATTCATCATTAGGAAACATGTTTTCATCAAACTTAAAGTCAACAAATTGGATTGTTGGATTCACTATAACATTTTCTTCTCTAATGGCAGTTCATTGTCATCAACAACCTTTCTTGCTGGATTCATCAAATCTTCATCCACTTGTGGTTGTGCACAATGGGGTACACGAGCATCTATGTGCTATTTTGTTTCTTCTTCTACAAACTCTTTATATTCATCATCCTCTTGTGGCCGAGCATAGTGGGATTCAAGAGCATCTGTGTGCTCCTTCTATGCTTCTTCTTTCACAATCATTGTATACTTGTAGTTGAGTACAATGGGATTCACCAAACTCTTTATCTTCAACTATATTACTCCTCCTTAGACTGAAAATCCTTTCAAGGGTATCCATAGCTTCCTTGGCCGACATTGCATTTGCAATGAGGGGTACAATATTGTCATCTACAAATTCTTTTATGCATTTCAATGCAAAGGTGTTCTTTTGCCTTTTAATTTTTGAATCTTTCAAAAAACTTCATACATCACTTGTTGTCATTCCAACTAACTTAACCTCTTGATTTTCCCATATTTTAAGCAATAACACACTATCACCCGGAAAATAAATAAAACTTCAAACATAACTAATACTTGCACCAAAAATATCTCACTATGGCTTTTCTAGTGCTCAATTTCTACAAATGGGTTGGTATACAAATTAATTTCTACACATGGATTGGTATACAAATTGTCTACGGCATTCATAAACCCTTTTAATGCGCATAATTTATTTGAAGAAAATATTTTTTTTAATACTTCTTTGAAAAAAATTGAATAGCATCGGCCTTTTTGAAAAAAAAACGCATATGAGCGATGACCTTTTCTTAAAAGCCCTTCTGAAAAACAAATTAGCGCACTTGAAAAAACTCACAGAAGACCCTTTTTTTTTTTTAATAACAAAACTCATGAAAGCGTCTTTTTCTTTCACTAAAAAAATCCATATTTTACAACCTTGGATAAAACATCTTTTTAAAAAAATCAATGAAATCCTTTTCGTACTCTAAATATTCGTGGTTGGCTTACCAATACACCATTGGAAAGCCCTTTCGAGAGAAGGCATACTTGAATAAATGTATAATTTCTTTTAATTACACCCAACGTGTTCTCTTCATCCCAGCCAGTTCTCACCCTACGTTTTCGTCGTTCTTTCCAACTAAAAAATGACACTTGTCATTGCAAGACATCGTGTAATTTGTTGCGTACTTTCTTGACCATCAAAGAATTTCGCGGGCGTGGATGTTACTGCCCCCTGGAAATGTTTCGCCTCTAGCATCATCATAAGATTAGCACTAGTTGTGCAAGATGGGAAATAATTCGGATTTTGAGTTGCCAACCAGAGGAGATCTTGAGGGTGCTTCTGATAGAACCATATGACCAGCTGGCTTTGGCGGCAAAGGTCACCTCCATCGCCATTTCCTCCCATGTTTAAAATCTCGAGGAAAACAATGGAAATCTCAGGGGCAAGCTCACTGCGATAGATCAGCTCATCCATGAACTCCGTGGGAAAGTTACACAGGTAGAGCAATCATTGCAGTAAGCCAATGACCACTTTTCCCGCACTCGATGAGAAGAGAAAACTTGTGGATGAGAGAAATCTAGCCTGGTTTAATTAAGCTTAAAATCCGGGCCTTACTGGTAAGCATGTCTATTTCCTCTTAATCATCTATTGTGGTGTCTCCAAGAGGACATTATATGTTAGGATCTCCCACGAGGCGTTTCATCTCATCATGCAACCACACCAAATTCCCCTTCCCACAGAAGAGTACTTCCAGTCCATAGTCCACGAGTTGATGGAAATGAGCTCTTCCATCAAGCTAGGAGTCGGTTAACATATGAACTATTTAGTGCATTCCTTGTCAACAGTAAAGTGCTAAATGCTTATCGGTAAAGCAGAGAGGAAACCCTGCAATAAGATGATGAGATATTTGGTTCACACAACAAGAATTTATTTCTTGCATTTGATGGGTTACTAAGCCAACATCTGCCTGGTAAGAACACTTCTCCTTTGATTCAATTCGTTTAAATGTCCCATTGCATGAGGAAATTAAGTTCATACCATGTCCAAGAGGAGAGAATTCTTTTGATATAAGAAAAGGTATAAACCTTAATAATTATAGACGAAGAAGGTTCGTTCTTTTCCGTCTTTTCACTTATTTCTCCTTCACATATATTATCATGTGAATAATCTACAACCTTTGGTAGTATTAGAATGGTATAGTATATTCATATGTAGTGGTCCAGTAGGTATTCTTGGCATAATATTTACTTTTGAATGGCTTAGGAAATCAATGGGTTTTCTCAGCCTAGGGCGCATATGTCTTCTTCAAAGCTTAATAGAGGCTTTAGTGATTGAGTTATTGAGGTTTGTACGAGTCTACTGTTCTATTCCTCAACTTGGAGGGGAATAATAGGTTTCATGAAGCTTTAATGATCGCTGTGTTTCGATCTAAGTTGGAGTGGCAACTGTTGTGCAGAGCCGTGTCATAAACAAAAACCAAAACCCTCACCGCAATGAGTATTTTCATGTTGACATGGATCATTTTGCATCAAAAGTGGAGTTCACTGTTAAGGAAAATGATCGTTTTGGAGAAAATATCATATGAATTGTGGTGATCCTTGTCCATAAGGTTTTGACTGGCGATGAGATTAACCTCTCGCTTCCTGAAAGCTCGGCGTAGGCGGCTCGTTGGTAAAGTAAGACTCGTAAAGACTGTTAGGTCTTGTGCTCAAACATTAGCAAGGGCGTTGATTAGTCCCGTGTGTTACTCATTTCCTAGGCCAAGCCTGCTCACCTTTTCTCATTGAGTATATGGCCTGTTGTGTCTTGGCTAGAAAAGTAGGCAACCCAGAGCGGACATCTTGGCTCTTGTTGAGGCATAAGTTAATTGCTATTTTGTGCTGCTTACACCTAGCCTAAGTTTATAGTGGCAGACCGTTAGATTTGATCTTGGACCTGTTTAGGATAACTCTCACAAGTTACCTATTATCCTAGATTTAAAAAAAAAAAATTCTCATTGAGTATATGGCCTGTTGTCTTGGCTAGAAAAGTAGGCAACCCAGAGCGGACATCTTGGCTCTTGTTGAGACATAAGTTAATTGCTATTTTGTGCTGCTTACACCTAGCCTAAGTTTATAGTGGCAACCAGTTAGATTTGATCTTGGACCTGTTTAGGATAACTCTCACAAGTTACCTATTATCCTAGATTTAAAAAAAAAAAAAACCTTTTCATGATTCTACTTTGACTTTGAGTTTCTCAATTCAGTTCACTTTGGATTAATTAAACTCGATTCTGCCCTTATATTTCGCATTCAACTAGTGGTGTATTGTTTTAGCATTGAGATATGGATATAAGTCTTCAGTTTCTAGATTATATAACACAATCTACTTCAAAAATATCAACAACGCCATGTGTATAACGGACTTGCATGTGAACTCAGATTGCTGATTTTGCTATTTATAGGAAAAGAATCCGAGGAACGTTTCATTGTTAGAAGTCCCAACACCCATATATGACGAGATCAAGGGAAAATACCACTGCATTTTCTGGGATTTGAGGTGTGATGTGTGTTAATCATCTATTGTGGTGTCTCCAAGAGGACATTATATGTTAGGATCTCCCACGAGGCGTTTCATCTCATCATGCAACCACACCAAATTCCCCTTCCCACAGAAGAGTACTTCCAGTCCATAGTCCACGAGTTGATAGGAAATGAGCTCTTCCATCAAGCTAGGAGTCGGTTAACATATGAACTATTTAGTGCATTCCTTGTCAACAGTAAAGTGCTAAATGCTTATCGGTAAAGCAGAGAGGAAACCCTGCAATAAGATGATGAGATATTTGGTTCACACAACAAGAATTTATTTCTTGCCTTTGATGGGTTACTAAGCCAACATCTGCCTAGTAAGAACACTTCTCCTTTGATTCAATTCGTTTAAATGTCCCATTGCATGAGGAAATTAAGTTCATACCATGTCCAAGAGGAGAGAATTCTTTTGATATAAGAAAAGGTATAAACCTTAATAATTATAGACGAAGAAGGTTCGTTCTTTTCCGTCTTTTCACTTGTTTCTCCTTCACATATATTATCATGTGAATAATCTACAACCTTTGGTAGTATTAGAATGGTATAGTATATTCATATGTAGTGGTCCAGTAGGTATTCTTGGCATAATATTTACTTTTGAATGGCTTAGGAAATCAATGGGTTTTCTCAGCCTACGGCGCATATGTCTTCTTCAAAGCTTAATAGAGGCTTTAGTGATTGAGTTATTGAGGTTTGTACGAGTCTACCGTTCTATTCCTCAACTTGGAGGGGAATAATAGGTTTCATGAAGCTTCAATGATCGTTGTGTTTCGATCTAAGTTGGAGTGGCAACTGTTGTGCAGAGCCGTGTCATAAACAAAAACCAAAACCCTCACCGCAATGAGTATTTTCATGTTGACCTGGATCATTTTGCATCAAAAGTGGAGTTCACTCTTAAGGAAAATGATCGTTTTGGAGAAAATCTCATATGAATTTTGGTGATCCTTGTCCATAAGATTTTGATTGGCGATGAGATTAACCTCTCGCTTCCTGAAAGCTCAGCGTAGGCGGCTCGTTGGTAAAGTCAGACTCGTAAAGACTGTTAGGTCTTGTGCTCAAACATTAGCAAGGGGGTTGATTAGTCCCGTGTGTTACTCATTTCCTAGGCCAAGCCTGCTCACCTTTTCTCATTGAGTATATGGCCTGTTGTGTCTTGGCTAGAAAAGTAGGCAACCCAGAGCGGACATCTTGGCTCTTGTTGAGGCATAAGTTAATTGCTATTTTGTGATGCTTACACCTAGCCTAATTTTATAGTGGTAGACAGTTAGATTTGATCTTGGACCTGTTTAGGATAACTCTCACAAGTTACCTATTATCCTAGATTTAAAAAGAAAAATTCTCATTAAGTATATGGCCTGTTGTCTTGGCTAGAAAAGTAGGCAACCCAGAGCGGACATCTTGGCTCTTGTTGAGGCATAAGTTAATTGCTATTTTGTGCTGCTTACACGTAGCCTAAGTTTATAGTGGCAACCAGTTAGATTTGATCTTGGACCTGTTTAGGATAACTCTCACAAGTTACCTATTATCCTAGATTTAAAAAAAAAAAAACCTTTTCATGATTCTACTTTGACTTTGAGTTTCTCAATTCAGTTCACTTTGGATTAATTAAACTCGATTCTGCCCTTATATTTCGCATTCAACTAGTGGTGTATTGTTTTAGCATTGAGATATGGATATAAGTCTTCAGTTTCTAGATTATATAACACAATCTACTTCAAAAATATCAACAACGCCATGTGTATAACTAAAGGGACTTGAATGTGAGCTCAGATTGCTGATTTTGCTATTTATAGGAAAAGAATCCGAGGAACGTTTCATTTTTAGAAGTCCCAACACCCATATATGACGAGATCAAGGGAAAATACCACTGCATTTTCTGGGATTTGAGGTGTGATGTGTGTTATAGTTTTGCTTTCAAACAAATAAGAGTACCCATAAGATATTATCGATTCCAATTACTATGAAAATATTTTGTGCTTTATTCTATTGTAAACGAAAGGAAATATATTCGAGACCAATATAAAGAGAGTGGAAAATAAGTTAAATTTTTATTTCTTTCATACATTTTAATAAGAGAAGACAAAACTCGTCTTTGGACAGATTTAATTGGAAAAGTGTATTTTTTATTTAAACTAAAACTTATTTTTAAAATTAATTTTAACTATTTAAATTAAAACATATTCTATTTTTTTAATTGAGATCCATTAAAATAATAATATAATATAATTATTATTATTTATAATTTTTTTTATGAAAATTGAAGTTTTAAAGGTGAATTTTCTTCCTTTACAGAACTCACACAAGTAGATTCAAGAAAAATCCTCTCTTCAATAATTAATATATATGTGTGTATGTGTGTTTTTCATTATATAGAGAGAATGTGCAACTAGATATTGTATTCTTCAAAACATATTTCTGTTTTTTATAAATATGACAAAAGCATTCACTACAAACACAAAGATGTACAAAAAAAAAATGTACAAAAAAGCAATTCAAATAAGTTCTACAAATAATAAAACGTACAATTTTCTGCATGAAAGAATATATGCCTATACATTTAAAATATGAAATTATAATGCTAAAAAAATCAGACTTGAACCTTTTTCTGAATATCACCCTAAAGAAACAAGGCATATTTATGTAAAAGAAATATCTAGGAGGAAATGAGACTTTTTGGAAGTGTATCTTGCAATACAAATATAAAGTTTTTTTTGTAAGCTTAACAATACCTTTTGATTCATTCATCTATAAACAAGCAGGTCACAAATATATAAGTTGTTTGGTGGCCTCAACTTGCCCCATGGGAAACCAGGTCTCTTACCCATCGAATCACATTATAAACCATCCAAAACATAAATAAATAGTTTGAGTCTATTTAACCAAGCCTTATACGAATGATAGTTTGGAAGCCAACTAGTGCAAAGAAAACTAAAAACATAAATTGTACCCAACATATACAACCAAAATTAAGCCAAAATTAACACGCATAACTTCCACTAACTAATCATCTTTTGATTCTACAACTAAATTTGAATAATCACGAGCTCCTTTTAAATTTCTCGGAGACTCGGCTCGCCCTCACTTTGTGTTGTTGTGTTGGTGGTTGTAGTTAGTTCTTTGGCCACGATGCATTTCATTAACCAGTATAGATAGATGGAATATTTAAACAAGGCGAGACTACCGCAAGTGTACGCAAGGTCTGTGATTAGCTCCACGCAATCTTCGACTAGTGATTCAATCCTAGCTTTGAAATTAAACTCTGCCTTCCAACTTGTGATCAATTGTTTCACCTACGTCGAAGTCCCTTCGCAATATGCCTAAACCATGGCCTAAGGAATCTTAGAGTTGATTTTCCAATGCATCTACCACACAATCCGACCAGAAGACGAAACACCTTATTTTACTTGGCCTTGCTGATGTCTTCAACCCCTTGTGCCTTGGCTTGAGGCCCCACCGCGAGGCAAAAACTTCACCATATCTGCCAAGGTCAAGCCCCCTTTCTTTAGCCTTCTCCCACCTTCCCACGATTGTAGATGAGTCCACTGTGTAGAGGCTTGAAGTGGATACAACGTAGAGGGATCTCGAAGATGATTTATGCAGAAAACCACCCAAAAGACAAGCATTAATTTAATGTATGACTAGAAAAACGAATGAAGTGATGGACAATTCTACGTCCATTCAAAATTCCACCACCCGAGCTAGCAAGCATACATAAAGAGTAACCCTTCGGGAGTGGTAGGTATCACTAGAATAAAAATGGTGGGCCCCATGGACCACTGAGCCCTGAATCCGTAGACTCGGTCAGGATCATTTACAAGAACCCTTACTCTCCATAGGGCTTGCCTAGACAATTCAAGCTTAAAACGAGGAACTAAATTATCAACATGTAGAGGAAACATCATCAAAAAACATCAGAAACCATTAAACATGCCCATGCGAGAAAGGATGTTGCCAAAAAAGATAGAAATCGACATGATATAGTTGAGAAGGCCAATATTTCCAATCAAAGAAACTGATAATTTAACTAGTGTTTCATTTCCCCTCTAGACATGAAGCTTATCACGAGTATTAGCCCCCAATCCAGGATACAAAGATAGAATTATAACATACCAAACATTATATGCTAACCTTGAACTAAGAATGGTAGTAGCTCGGTATATCTCTCACATTCTTAGCATCGCGAACCTGTAAACAACAAACTTAGGCTCCCTAAGAAACTGAGGACCTGAGTTTATACACTAGACGGATGGTCATAACTCCACCTCCACTCCCACCACCTATAGGCACCAAGGGTTACCAACATTCACATCGTTGATATGTCTTCATGTGCAATGTTTCATGTTATCGCAATGAATAAGCATGTGAGGGCATGGGGAATACCACCCACCATCCAAACCAATAAATGCTCTTTCATATCAATCAATCCCAAGTGGGCTTCCAATTGTTTCGCCCCTTGATTTGACAACAATACAAATATAAAGTTATTTGACCTTTTTTGTAATTAAGTTTACTGAAATTGATGATTAATTATATAATTTTAATAAATTGAAAGAAATATTGTTATTTTTAAAAATTTATATTATAAAAATATCAAACTATTAAATTTTCAATATAATAGCTTAATGAATGATTTTAATTTTATATATGAAAAATGATATTTTATAAATTAATTATAAATTTAAGTGGTTGAGAATTAGTTTGATAACATAAAATTGTGACTAATCACAAAAAAAATAATCACAGATTTATAATAACTAATAATTTATATTTTAACTACAATTTCATTGGAGAGTTTGATAGATCTCATCTACATGCATTCATTGGCAAGTTTGATAGATCTCATCTGCATGCATTCAATAATGGCTTTGTTGCTAGAGAGATGATTTTCCCAAATATTTTATTCCTTTGGTGTATACTATAGACTTGCACATTTAGGGAAATGTCTAGATATTACTACTTTTATAATTGACATGTCATGTGAAGTATTTTATTCCTTTGGTGTAGACTTGCACATTTAGGCAAGTTTGATAGATCTCATCTGCATGCATTCAATAATGGCTTTGTTGCTAGAGAGATGATTTTCCCAAATATTTTATTCCTTTGGTGTATACTTGCACATTTTGGGAAATGTCTAGATATTACTACTTTTATAATTGACATGTCATCTGAAGTCGTGCTTCAACCATTCGTGCTCCCACGTGTTGTTTGTTTTTTATTCTTTTGTGCTCCATTTTGATTTCGGGTCCGGGTCCGGGTCCGGATAGTTTTGTACTGCTTTCCCAACACAATGTGTGATTGTTTTTTTAAACAAAGATGCCTAAACTTGACTTTTCTTTATTCGTTGTGTTGTGTATCATCATCTTGCTCCCAATGAAATATTTGGGTTAATGTTTTTTGTAACTCGTAGGATCATTCTCCCAATGGAATTGCGTGACCATTTTTTTATATAAGTCATGGTTATGATCCTTTTTTCATGGTGAGGATGTGTGAGAGAGAATTTTTCATGGTGAGGATGTGTGAGAGAGAATTTGTTGTGTGGCTTTCTTTTTTTTATAAACCATGGTAACACTTTTTTTCGTCGTGGTGAGGGTGCATGAAAGAGAAGTCGTAAGTTATGAAAATTGACGTGATTTATTAGTACTGTAGGGTTCATTATTAATGGATCTCAATAAACCTCTCCGTGCGTTACTCTGGCTATAGTTCATAAATTTTAAGAAATTAGGCTTTCGATGGCTTGCTCATAGTTTTTTTCAAAAACCCTGGCATTACTACACACATTCCGACTTCAAATGTTGTTTTTATGGAGTTTTATGCAACCTCATATCTTCTCTCTATTACTCTTTGAAGGAGTATACCATGTTAGAGAATGAAGAACTTGGAAGGAGTATACCATGTTAGAGAATGAAGAACTTGGAGCATAGTGCGTTTCTCAATATTATGAAACAATTAAATAAAATTACATGAAATGCATGATTAATAAATGACCGCAGTGAGATTGAATTACATGTATTTTCAATATTGTTTAGAGAAAATAGATTATATAAGAAACATCAAAAATAAGCACGGAGACTGAATTACTCTAACTTATTATTATACTACTTGGATGGACAATTATGAAACTTATTAGTTGTATGGAATTAAATTTTCCACCAAATACAATAAAATGTTTGAAAATCAATTAATTATTTTATATTATTATTGTCTTATTATTCATTTATATTATATAAAATATCATTTAGAAAAAAAGTTAACTTTCATTAATACTCATATTAAATAATTAAAAACAAATCTTTAGCAAAGGTAACCTCTTCTCGACATCTTTTAGGAATGTTCATATTTGTTACAAAATAATCTATATACATGAAATACATGTTATTAAGAGGATGGTGAAATAATGATTTCTTCATTCAAAATATTAAGAGGATGTTGAAATAATACTGGCTTCTTTCAAACAAGCGTATGGAAAAGAGAATAATGACCGTATATGACAAAGCTAAACACTTTACTACACTTCTTAGGTATATTTATCTTTGTTAAAAATCAATTATTCACTTTAAACCTACATTATTATGTTATTGGGTGCATATAGGATTGGTGGAATTCTATTATTTTAGACCATACATTAAATATCTTTTTATGCATATAAAATATTTGCCTAAACTTTTGGTTTTGTAGTCTCTAGGAGGCTAAGGATGCTGCATTAGAGTTACAAAACCCAATACTCCTATTGCAACAATTAAAACCCAAGGAAAAATTATTGTGAGTTTTGATGAATGATAGGCTACATAATGTGGAAAGCAAGATGTTACACCACCCATGATCAAGTTTCTTGTACGCTTTGTAGTCTCTTTCAAGCTAATGAATCTCATTCCCACCTGTGATCATGTTTCTTGTATAATTCATAGTCTCGTTGACTTAATGAATCCAATTCCCACCTGCGATCATTTGCTTGTACAATTCGTATTCCCTTTCATGCAAATGAATCCAATTCCAAGTGCCCAGCTTGGGAAAAGTCATGTTTCTTCTTCTCTTCCAATCTAACATCTCATGCACCTGAGGTCACAATGGACAATCGACAGTGTAATGCTCATACACCTCACAAATAGAATAAGGTCGGTTTGTTCAATGTTGAGGATTTTTTCTTTATTTGGGAGGTTTATTAGGATAATGATTTTGACTTGTGGGTTTTGATTATCCAGATCATTAACAAGTGCATTAGGGAGATTATAGACACAACAAAGATCATTTGATTCCTTTTGATGACAAGTCCCAGTCTAGTATGTTTCCGCAACATAGATTAAGTGAAGCAAAAGGTTCTACCTTTTCTTTTATCAATGTTGTAGAGGAATATAGGTCGAAAATGCTCTACAAAATGCTATGGTATAGTCAGAAGTTATTTGATGATTCCCCGAGAAATGAGAAATAGAAATTTCTACAAGAGGTTCTGTTAAACAATATCCTCTTGGACATGGATTCACTTCATGGAAAGGCTCAACGTATGAATACATAGTTTTGGTTTCTTTTGGACCTCGATAACCTGGTCTGGAATTTTCAAAAAACTGTGAGTCTTCGTGTTCCTAGCAATTCTTGATGATCGAAAAGCAATAATTCCGAGCTTAGATGACATTTTGTTGGTCATTTCTAGCACATTCAGAGTATATATAAATATATAGATTTATGAGTATTATTTATTTATATTATTGGCGTTGAAAATTATTCTCTGACTATAATTTTGTTAGAGATTGAATAAAATATTGATTTTTTTCTCTCAAAGAAAAAAAGTATTCGGATTATGAAAATTACTACATAATCAAATTGGCTTTCATCGGTCTTATTAATAGAGAATAGATAATCTATCACATCTAGCTAAAAACATGTAAATAGCCTAATCAACAATATAATGACTTGAAATCCTAAAACAAACATATTTGCGCTATAATGATAATCATAAAAATCTTTGTATCAGAAAGGTAGCATAAAAAATGCTAATAAACATAAAAGCTAACGGTCTAAAAGTGTAGAGCCAAAATTGTAAGGAAGAACACACGAACAAATCACGTAAATGGAATTGTTTATTCATCAATATGTCACTGAAATATTAGCTGTTCAACTTGCTGCCACAAATGTCGCTTGAAGTTAAATGAAGATTTGCCTAAATTAGTCCCTTTTTATCTCCCTATGTTTATAAAGGACATTGAGAAAAAAATGAAGATATTATTTTTTTATAAGGCTACATTCACGAGTATTTATATATTATTGGCACTAAAATGAAATGTCTTTCAATTTCCTTTAATTTGTTAAAGATTGAATAAAATTACGATCTCCCATCATTCATCAACCTGCAATTGAAAAACTTACCAATTTCCTTTAATTTGTTAAAGATTGAATAAAATTACGATCTCCCATCATTCATCAACCTGCAATTGAAAAACTTACCATTCATCTTGCTAGTGCAAATGTTGTTTGGAGTTTAATGAATATTCACTTAAATGTGACGACGTTTTCTTTTTCTTTGTTTCTATACTAGAATGAGATTATTGGCCTCGAAAATAAGTGTCCTTCCATTGAATTTCATGAAAGACTGAATCAATAATAATATTTCATTATTCATTACTCTGTGTGTGAAATAAATTAACTAAACAAGTTGCTTGTAGAAATGTTGTTTTGTGTTTAATGAATATTACCTTAAATGAGACCTTATTTTATCTAATGTTCCTTCTAAGCACCATATTATACTATTCAGAAGGCAATTACTTTTTAATACCTTCCCTTCCATCTATCTCAGGAAACCTCATTGCATTCTACTAGAAATACATTTATTACTTTGTTGATTAGTGTACAGTCCATAATAAACTATGCAATGAAAGAGTAAAATGAAAGAGCATTGTATTAATGATAATATTACTTATTTATACAGGTGTAATCTAGGTACAAGACAATTATGTCTCACTAACTTATTAACTGTAAAAACATAATGTAAAATTAATTGCATATTATACAATAACAATCCCAAGTGATTAGTTAACATTCCCCCATTAATTTGAAGGGACATCTAACATTAAGAGTAACATTCTAGACTTTTCAGAGTTTTCACGTCCCAATTGCTTTGTAAATAAGTCTGTGATTTTCTATGAGGTAGGAAAATGTGTCAGATGAATAACTTTGGCCTCTACATAATGTCAAATCAAGTAATATTTGGTGTTAATATATTTGCTTCAATCATGAAATTTTGGCATTCTTGGCCAACTGAATTGTAGAAGAATTCTCAACGAGTAGTGGAGTTGAATCATTTTGTTTCTACTGCAAATCTTCAAGTATTTTGCGAAGCCAAATGATTTATTTTGTACCTTGAGATGTTGCAACATATTTGGCTTTAGTGGTAGAATCATCATGAAAAAATTTATTGCGTCATCTCAAATTGATGGTTGTTGATCCAATACTCATCAAATAACTAGAAGTAGAGACTTCATTCTCCTTATCCCCATCAAAATTTGAATCTAAATAGCTAGTGAGATGGAAATATGAAAATTTGGAATATTTGATTCCATATGTTCAAGTGTCTTTCAAATACTTGAGAGCTTGCTTTGATGCATTCCAATGACATTCACATGGCCGATGGATGAACCTAGAAAGTATCACTACAAAAGACGTTATGTCAGGTCGAGTAGTAGTTAGAAAATCCAAATTTCCAATAAGTTGGGTGTACTTTGTTGGATCTTCAAACATATTTTCTTCATTGGAATTAAGTTTCAATTTTTTCTCAATAAGAGTAGTGACCGGATTACAATCGTGCATCCCAAATCTGTCTAATAACTATCCAATATACTTTTTTTGAGAAATGAAAATATATTTGGGTTTCTGATCATTTTTTTTTTGTGTGAATAAGATAAAATATATTACTGTGGGAACTGACAAATTACATAATTTAGGTTGTATGGGAGAGATAGCCCAACACAAAACCCTACCAAAATCCATGAAATGGACATGGATTTGTCTTTTTTACAGTGTAACCAAGCCAAAAGTGGGTTCTGAGTTTAGAGATGGAAACTGAAAGGAACCCTCTTTACATGATTCTCAAAACTGAGAGTATATAAATTGAGAGAATATAAGAAAACCGTAGAGAGGAAGAAAAGGAAAGAGTCATTTTTCTCCACTAGACAGTCCTCCGTGGAGGAATAAAAATAAAAAGGAGGTTGACGGAGTCACTCCTGGTTGATGGTTACCAGATCCTCGTCCAAAAGAATGGGAGTCTCCTAAGAGATTCCCTACTACTCTATGGTGGTGTTTCCTTGACTTGTGGAGGCCCCAACAACCTCTTCCTTGATGCTTTGGGATCCTTCTGTAGTTGAATGGACCTTTCTCATCGACTTCTTCCTGATAACAGTGTATTGCGGTGCGTCATGAGTAATGGATCTATAGTGGTGGATGGTTTTGACCTAAATCACAAACTTCTCAGTTAGCCGGTCGGTCTTTGTTTCTAGTGCCTTGGCACACTCCTCCTTCTCCTACATTTCTAACCACATGATCATTTTCATTTGCCACCATGTTTCTATAGTACGTGTAGAGAGGTTTTCCCACGCTTAGGTGAAATAAGGGTTCAAAATCTCAGTAAAGTCGACGTTGACTTCCTCAGTAGTGACCTCTCTACGGAGATCATTATCTTGGGCTTCTAATTTGATAATGTGTTGTAGAGTTTCAGGATTTACCACCGCTGCGTAGCAAAGAGTTGCGCACCTTGTAGAGGTCTCTGTGTGGGTGGTGGGGGGCGAACCCAGGGACTCCCAATGGGAGACTGCGTAACTGCACACACCTCCCTAACTGGAACGAGGGGTGGAGAAATTCTTTGAGGCCATGAGAGAAGCAAAAGGGATAGAGAGTGAGGGGAACAAAAGAGCAAAGGACCAACAGAAAGGGATACATGCACAGGGAAGAATGAGGGGGAGAAGGGGGAGGGGAAAATATGTGGAAGCCAAGGGATGGTGTGAGGATGGGAGTAGGGAGAAGGGGCGGGAAGGGGAAACATGTGAAGTTCTTATGCGCTATGGTGGAGGAATGTATGAGAAGAGTGGATGTGACTAGGAGGTGGCAGTCACACAAGGGCAAGGGGATATGGCATCACAGGTGCTAGAATCAGGGAAGACAAGGATGAGTCTATGTATGTATGCCATCGATCTGTCCTTCCTACACAACAAAGAACTAACCTTGAAATGATGAAGGGGACATTAGAAGTTATTATTCGGTGGAGTGATTATCTGTATCATTAATTGATTTACATTGCTAACAGAGTTCACCTTCCTCCAATTCCTGCCATGCTCGGGACTTCAAGCGTAGGGTACCAGTTGTACCCTCATTCTTTAGTCTATCCATGAGTTTATTTCCCTTTCTTCTGATTTCTTGAAAGTGGAGGCTTGCCATGCTATCAATTATGTGCTTAATCCACTATATTATTTTGTTTAGGCACCACTTTTATGAAATTTTGACACCCTCGATTCCCTGCTGACTTTTTTTGCCAATTTGAGTGGTGATCGTGGAATCTTCTTCTACAATCAGAGGACTGAGCTTTAGGTTGTGCACTGTGGTGATGCCATTTTCCATGGCATGAAGTTCTGTGGCATCGTTTATGGCTAAACCTATATTTCCCTCATATATCTAGACTATCTCTCCTTTAGAGTTTCTGAAGACTCCTCCAAAATTGGCTAGGCCAAGATTCCCTTTAGGTGCTTCGTCGTAGTTAAGCTTCAAAGTCCCCTTCTATGGTGCCCTTTAGTTGTTTATTTTATTTTCAAGCCTGGAGAGGGGGGTTACTTCGCAGATCTTAATCTAAAGGAGATCCAATATTGAGATAATTCTCTATTCAAAGTTGGTGGGAGGGGCTTTGACTGTATGAGTGGATAGATAAATCACTGCTTCCCACATCACACTTTTGATCTTCGAGATTTTGATTTCCTCCTAGGTGGAGATGCCACGAAATATTCTTGCATTGTGTTCCTTCCGCAAAGCCAGGAAAATCAAAACAAAAATTAAATTCCATGCATGATCAACCAAATGATGTGAGGAGAAGACAGATCTCCAGTTCGTGATGGTACTTTGAATAGAGGAGGGATTGTGATCAGAAATTTTGAAGACCATTGAAATCCAATCCCATGAAACAGACGCATATGAGCATACATTTAATAGATGATTGGGGGTTTCTTGTTCTTGCTAGTAGAGAGGGAATCTCGATGGGCCAATAAGCCTTTTCTTCTGATGTTGTTCCAGGTTAAAATATCTCTATGCATGACTAACCATATAAGGATAGGTATTTTTGGTCAGTGCTTCCTCTCCCAGATTGAGTTCGACTTTGGTTTTGTTTGAAGTCGATCTTTCTTGGATATATATCTATAGGCTTCTTTTAAATTGAAATGGCATGCTGAATTTTTCCACATCTAATTTGATCCTTAGTAAAATCAAGGAGGTTTTGTATTTCTTGTAGTTCTGATGAGAAGTCCAACTAGGCTTGGGGATTCATATGGGGACTAAAATCCTCTTGTTCCATCCAAATTCTACATCTATCCTTTTCATCACTCATTTTCCAGTATTGACTAAATTTGATCTTCCCTTTATTTTGCATATCAACCTTGATTTGGTGATAATGATCTTGTTCAAGCTCCAACATTTGTTGCTAGGTGTCCACCCAGAAAAGAGTCTTGCTTACATTTCCTATCTCTGAGAGACTATGATTTTTAATGGTATCTCTGTTCTCACACGCTTGGTTCTAGATGACTCAACCTTTGGTATTTCCATTTAGCCTCATAATTTTCTCATTCGAGAGGGAGGGGGTATAATTTTCTTTCCATAGGATTCCCCAAGGGGATTTCAGGTTTCCAATCCAAATCCATAAGTTTTTGACTCCTAGGGCCTTTCCCTAGAGGTACATGTCTCTAAGACCAAGGCCACCATATTTTTTTGGCTTGCAAATTTTCTCCCACGACACTAGATCCCATTTCTGTTTTGCCTCTGCACCTCTCCATAAGAAGCTCCTCTGAAGGTTTTTTATTTTATTCAAAATATCTTCTTGGGCTACCAAAGCCGAGTACATATTGAGTGTGATGGCTTGTAAAACTGGTTTGAGCAGGATAAGATGACCTGCCAGATTGAGAGATCTGAAGGTCTAATCAGCAATTCTTTTCTCCATCTTGTTAATGAGGTCCTCCCAAGTGTCCCAGGAGAGAGGCATATCTAGAAGGGGAACAAAAAGGTAAGTGGAGGGGAGGGTACTAATGGGAATGGTTAGGATTCTTGCAATGTTCCTGCGAATGGGAAGTGGAGTGTTAAAGAAGAACAACTTGGATTTCTCAGGGTTGACGGAGGCTCTAGATGTAGCAGAGAATTTAGATAGAATGGACATGAAAGAGGGAGCTTATCTGATAGATGGGAGGCCCATGAGAAGAATATCATCCACAAATTTCTAGTGCATTAATGGGGGAGCAGAGGCATGGGGCTAGAGACCAGGGAGCTTATTATCTAGCAAGGCAATGGAGATAGAGCAGCTTAACCCTTCAGCCATTGTAACAAAGAGGAAGGGAGAAATTAGATACCCTTGCCTGATACCCCTGGAAGGATTAAAGGGTTATGAAGCGGATCCATTCACGAGGATGGAGAAAAAAGATCCTAACACCATAGCCATGATCCACTTGATCCCATCTTTGTGGAATACAACACTACGAGGACCTATCTCATATAGTCCCAGCTAATTTTTTCGAAGGCTTTGGAAATATTTAGCTGAATCATCATACAAATTTTTTTTTGCTATTTAAGAAAGTGGATAGGCTCATGAGAGAGGATCATGCTATCCAATATTTTCCTTCCTTTCACATAGCTAGACTGTTGATGGGAGATGAGGAGAGGGAAGATGAATTTAATACAATTGGCGAGAACTTTGGAGATTATTTTGTAGATGACATTGCAGAGGGCTACCGGCCTAAATTTATCTGGGGAAACAACATAAATTCCCTTGGAAATCAAGGTTTGGAATGTGGAGTTAAGGGCTTTAAGGACATACCTCTAAATTCGAGATTCTTCCACAAGGGCATGCGCTTGAAAATTGATGATAGGTCAGCAAGCTTTGTAGAAATCAATGGTGAAACCACCTAGACCTGGTGATTTTCCATTGGGAATTACCATGACCACATATTCCTCTTCCTGGAGGGAGAATTTCCTTAGGATAATTTTGTTATGTTCCTCCAAGAGGGTTTTTGAGATATGCTTGAAAATGTTTTTGATGTCCTGATCCTGGTCATTCCTTGGCTCTTTGAGAAGAGAGCTGAAATAGTGTTTGAGGTTTGTTTCAAACTTCTCTTGAGAGCAAACAAGATCACCCTATAGGTTGTTCATAGCCAAAATTCTATTGTTTCTCCTATGTTGTATCATTTTTTATGGAAAAGAATTGTGTTCCTTCTCCCACATTTCAGCCAATTTATTCTGGATATTTGTTTCTACAACTTTTCTTCCTGGATGGCTTTTTCCTCCTAGCTTTTTTGTAGTCTTTTTTCCTCTCACTTATTATTTTCTGTTTTCCCTTCTTCAATTATGTTTCTTTGGAGAAGTTCCAATTGATGCTCCAAGTTTTTTTTATCCGTGATGATGTTGCCAAATGTTTCTATGTTACAATTTTTTATTTCCTCTTTCATATGTTTTAACTTCTATTGGAAAGTGTACATTTTGTTTCTAGTTCTTATGGGAGTGTAAGTCAACCATTGTTTCGTTTTTTTCCATGAAATCTTGGTGATCCAACCAGAAGGCCTCAAATCTGAAAGGCTTATTTTTTATACCATTGGAAATTTGAATCTTGAGAGAGATTGGCCAGTCATCAGAGCCTGCTTGTGGTAGGATTATCACCTCTATTTTCTAGGAGGTAAAGTAAGTTGCCTTGAATAGAAGGAAGTAGTCTAAAAATGATATAATTTGATGGTGTCTTTGTCTTCTGTTATTCCAGTTGAAAATTCCATTCCAAGTGGGAATGCCGATGAGTTTGAGGTTTTCAATGGTGGTGTGGAAAGCCTCAAAGTCCTTATCAAGCTTCGAGATACCTCCTTTCTTCTTAGACAAGTTAGTTATCATAATAAAATCACCTGCTATGATTTTGGGAGGATGGTGAAGAGGGTTAAGGAGATTGGAGATGTTTTGGAGCATTTTGATATGGTATCTCACCTTGTGTGGGGAATAAATTTTAGTTATGAAAATGCTCTCGCTGGTACATATGATTCTTAGGATCACTCTTATGGGATGTTGATTGGATATTGAGGGTATGAGGTTGAATTTGGAGTTTTTCCAAAAGGTCATTATGCCCCCCCTGTACTGGTAACCAAGTTGACCAAGGAGCTGTATCACTTGAAGCAAGAGTTGAGAAGGAGGGGGGGTGAGCCGACTCCAGTTTAGTTTCTTAAATTAGCAGGATGTCAAGATGACATCATTCTATTTTTTAGGATACATTTCTTCCCTAGACTATTTAGTCCTCTAATATTCTAAGAGATGCAATTCATTGACATTGAGATGGGTATAAAGCTAGAGCCTTTACATTTCCTTTGTTGATTAATTTGGTGCCTAGGTCTTGGAGGACCTGACTCGTGGTCTTTCGACCTTGCTTTCAACTTGAGCCTTTGAGGTTCGGTCCTTCTACTGGAATATTTGCTAATATTTGCTTTGACGCTGTGCTTTCTTATAGTGGATGGTGGGTTTTTAGATTTATATCTTCCTAAAGGAGATTAGCTCCGGCGATTTTTGTAACTCGTTTTTAGATATGTCATTTATTCCCTTTCGTTTCCATTCTGCTACAATTGTTGCAAGTTCTAACCCCTCTAGAGCTTCCTCTATGGCATTTCCCTCTATTTCTTTCTACATTTCTATTTTATCCATTTTTGTACCCTCTTTTGTATGCTCCTTTCCTCTACTAGTATAACCCATATCCCTCTCATCGTATTCACTGTCTACTACGATAATTTCTTCTTCTCTTGCTTCATATCCTATCAGTTCGTTAGGATGTATTTTCTCCTGCATGTTTTTCAATGTGTTGAACTGGTTCTTTCCTGCTTATTTAAATTGGTTCTTCTTGGGGATAGCCTTTTTCCTATTGTTCTTTTTCTTGGATATGACTTTAGTGAATCCTTCGTTATCCTTTCGTTTACTCGCTTCTTGTTGTGATTAAGGGGTTTTATTCGTTAGATAGTCTCGGAAGAGATTCCCATGCCCATGACAGTTTATGCATCAAAAGGGAATATGTACATAGTCTATAATTTGCAGCCAAACTTTTCCCTGAAGATTAATTTAATTACTTCTGGCAAGGTACCAGAGACATCTATATATATGCAAATTAAAGCATAGGAAACATAGTGACCTGTTTTGGTGCCTTCATACATTTTGATGTACTCCCCTAGTTGGTATCCTATACCTTTCAAGACTGAAGGAGCCTAGTAATTAGTTGGTAAGGAGTAGAGGCATAGCAAGAATGGAACCATCATAAAATCCTCCTTTTCTGGTGTGAAGTTGTCCCTCCAAAATCTCATGTATAAACTGTCTGAATTGTAGAAATAGTGTCCTCCTTCAAATATTTTTCCCTTATTTCTAGGAGGTCAAATATGATTGTAAAGAATTCTTTAGAGCACACGTGAACTCCGATCTCCCCTTTGGGTGTTCATATTATTTGTATCCACTAGTCTATGGCTCTTTTAGTTGGCTATATGCCCATGAACTTGTATATTAATGTGTGTTATTGCATGTATTTTATGTATACTACAACCCCGAGGTCCTGGATTTCCCATTCTAGGATTTTCTTGGCTTTAGGCTTGCAAATATTCTTAATCCTTTTCCCCTGATCCCATGGCTACCACTAAGTATTTGAAGGATTTATGTTAGCAAGGAAGGGCGTGTCTACGAACTTACCTTTCTCTACCCAAGTATCCTTAGTTATCCTTTTCACTATATCTTCATTCCTCTGAGGTGACTCTTTTTGCTGTGGATGTGTTGTTTCTTATTTTTCTTAGAGTTTCCTCATAGTGGCATGCAGAAGGCGGAGCTGGAAGTAAACTTGGTGAAGGATGAAGTCTGGTCTCGCAGCCAGCCATAGACCACATCCTTGAAGGAGAGGGAACCAGGATGCTATTGCGAATCCTCCATGGCAATTAGAGCACTGAAGGCCTAAACCAAAGGTGCGAGTGGAGGCCGTGGAGAGCACTCAAACCGTATATGAATTCAAAATTTTCATTTTCGTTATTAGTTTCTGATGAACTCCAATCCCTAAATAATAATGTAATAAAATCAATTCTATCATGTCAAAAAATTTCAATAATTCCCTTTCAAAAAATAATATATAGTCATCATTATTTTGAGTGATAATGAAATCATCTAGATACACAACCAAATATTTAACTCACTTTCCAATTTAGTTAGCTTTTCATACCATGCACTAGATTCTTGTTTCATTCCATACAAATCCTTAACCAACTTACATACATTTTTCTCTTCTCCTTTAGTAGTAAAACCTTCGAGCTAAAACATATAAACATCCTCCTTCAAATCACCATTCAAAAAAGTTGTTTTAACATCCAGATGGTGTATCTTCTAGCTATTTTGAGCTGCAACAAAACACAAAGTTCTAATTGCACCCCACTTTGTTGTTGGAGCAAATATCTATGTGTAGTCAACACCTTCATTCTGAGCGTAGCCTTTTGCTATAGCCCTTGCCTTGTATTTACTAAGCGAACCATCTACTTTGTATTTCATCTTATACACCCATTTGAAACCAATGATTTTACTACCTATAGGAGGATCCATTAACCTCCTAGTTCCATTCTTAATAAGTGGATCATATTCATTTTTCATTCCATCCTTCCATTCATCACAATTAGCAGCTTCTTCAAAAAGACTAAGTTCACTAATTGTACAATGATTGAATTCACAGTCATGAGAAACATTAGTAGAATCACCTTTAGAAGAATTTCTTGTTTCAAAATCATCATACTTGCTTGAAATTTTCGAGCACATGTAGATCTTTGTAAAGGATGTTGCAGTGGTTGTGATGGTTGTTGATCCTAAAGTATAGGTTCTTCAGGAACACTAACTCACCCTGCAGAAACAACACTATCCTCAAAGTTTTCTTCAACAAAAACGTCCTCATGAGTCAAAAATGGAAAAGACAAAGACTGATCTAGAATGAGAATGCCCCTTCAGTGTGTGAAACATCATTATCATATTCAAAATAGAACTTCTTATATGCAATTTTTTCCAAATGATCCAGTTGCCTATCAATAGTGGAATTATCTTTATTTGATTCAAGGAAAAGAACATCTTAGGAAATAATTAACTTTTTTTTTTCTTCATCATACATCCAATATGCCCTGGAAGTATTAGAATGGCCCAAAATTATACATTTTCGATTTCTTACTCCTAATTTATTTTGGTGTTTCTTCTCAATTAGAGCATAATATTTTGATCCAAAAAATCTAAAATGATGAATAGTTGAGCGTCGATCATACCAAAGTTCATAAGGAGTAATGTTGTTAATACCAGAATAAGGACAATGATTTCTAATATAAGTTGCACAAAGAATTTCTTCTCCCCAAAACAGTAACTTCACATTCTTAAAGAACATCATAGATCTAATCATATTAAGAAAAGTTCTATTCATACATTCTCCAACGCTATTCTATTGTAGACTATAAGTAATAGTAGTTTGATGTTTGATTCCATTATCCTTCCAATATTGTTCAAAGGCATGTGAAGTATACTCTCCACCATTATTAGTTCTGAAAATGTCTACATTGTTGAGTTTCATTTAAAATCATCAAATGAAAATTTTTAAGACTTCAAAAACTTATGAATTATCTTCAAACAAATACCCCCAACACATTCTTGAGTAATCATCAATAAATTTCAGCACATATTTATTTCCATTTGCAGTTGCAACAAGCATACGCCAACATAAATATGAATGTTTGAGACCTAATTTTCTTGAAGATATGGAAGAAGAACTATTAAAAGGTTGTTGACAAATTTTTCCAAAAATACAAGCATCATAGGTGTAATTTTTCATGGAATTGTCGGAAGACCTTTAATACCTTACTTTTTCATAATTTTGATGTTTCTATAATTGATGTGACCAAATCAAGCATGCCACAACAAGCTGATAAAATTATTGAATAAGTGTTGAAAACATCATTAATATTAAAATTATAGTGAGAAACAATGCAATGTGTAGACTATGATGATTTTCCTTTATCTTGTGGTGGTTGATCTTTCTTCTCATTCAACAATTCTCTCATTTCACTAAATTTCTCCCAAGGGATTTTATAATTAGCAGCACTATGACCAATTTTACCACATGTAAGACATTTGATAGTTGGTTTATCATTAAGATTCCTTTGTTATCTATCATTTTGTTATATGTTTCCTTGATTACTTTTGCCCCTTGTGCCTCTATAATTCCTCCTACCATGACCTCTACTAATTCTATCACCTCTAGAAATTTCAAAATGAGACTTCTAATCCTTTTGTGCAAGGTACAACATTTCCACGTTAGAGCTAAGTGGGGCCTCTTTCTTCCCAAAGGCCTTTTCTCTCTTAGATATTTTTTTTACAAGTTCATAAAATTTAATTCCTTTTAGCTTCCCAGTAGCTTGGAGAGATTTTGAATAGTGTGAATAAACAGGGCAAAGGAATTTTATAAAAGTTTTAAGATGTAAATCTACTTTAATTCTAGTGGCTTCTATATCATGAAAAATGGATTTTATTTCAGAGGCACTCTACAAGTGATAGTTATCCTTTATCTCTAAATTAAATAACTTTAACAATAGTTGACTAATTTTGAGTTATGATTGTGAATCATACAATTCTTTCAACTTCTTTAATGCTTCGAAAGTAGTACCACAAGAAACAATATATCATCTTACCTCTTTTGTCACTGATGTGGTTTTTAATGCATATAAATTGCTCTCTTTTTTCTCCTAAATTGCACACTGCTTCTCCTTATCACGCGGCTGTGGTGCATTTTCTTTTTTTTGCACTACCCTTCTTGCCTTAACAAACTTCCCACAAATCATTAAAAATAAGGGCACTTTTAAACTCTCTAAACCACTCTTGATAATTCTCCTTTCCACTAAGAACAACTCCAACTATGGAGACTATTGAAGTTGTCAAGTATGTGCAATACCCTTTAAGTAAAATGTAAGTGCCTTTATCCTGTTATTTAAATAAGCAATAGTTGTGGTGTGATGGTGTGATTCAAAAGTAACCTAGTTGAGATCTAGGTTCAAATCTTGATATTTCCTCCTTTAAATAAATTCAAGAATTCATTTAAAAAAAAAATTATGGTCAAAAAAACTTTATGAATAATTCCTTTTCACATTTATTAGTACTCTTTTCACTTCCTAAATTCCTTTTTGTTTTAAAACAACTTTATGAAAAGTTTTAATAAAAAAGTTAAATACAATTCTTCATGCTTTAAACTTAAAATTTCACAAACCATAAAAATATGATTATTCTTCTTTGCTTTTTGTTTCTTTTATACATTTTTTAACCACAATAAAGAGATTCAGCTTCGCAAATTCCAATTCGTCATAATTGAATGATTATTCTTCTCTGAATTTTGTTTCTTTACTATTTTTAATCAGAGTAAAGAAAATTCCCATTCATGTTTGTCCAAGTTTACAGAGGCAACAATAAAAAAATCAAACCCTTTCTTATATACAGAAGGTAGGTCGAATGTTGTGCTTCCAACATACAATCAAAGGATATTCAATTTAAAAAAAATATTTTGATGTAGATTAAATCACAAATTCAGGCAAGCGATGAGACCCGTGTAGCCATGTACCTTATTTACTTCAATAACAATGGAATATTAGTCACCCGAATAACCTTCTAGTGAAATATTTTTAGCAAAAAATATAGGCAATGACCCTTTCCTTCTCAATGTCTTTAGGTTTTTTTGTATAGAAATAGAATACAACTACGGCTAAAGAAATTTATTACATCCAGACGAGAGCCATTTCCACAAAAACACCCACTCAGTCTTATGTACGATGACACAACATAATTCAAAAAATATATTTCTTGTCTCTTGCTCACCTCTCAACAACATATTCTCATCAAACAAATAGCATATGCTTCATCGCCCTCTCATCTTTCTTGTCTTAGTCCTTCACGTATAATTCATGGAGTTGAGAAACAACTCACCCAAAGCTCTGATACCACTCTACAGGCCTGAAAAAACTCCACAATGAAATAGAACATTGGATGAACATCATATTAATAATGAAATTACTTATTTATACATGTGTAATCTAGATACAATACAACTATGTCTTGACAACTCATTAACCATAAAAAGGTAATGTAAAATGAATTCATATTATACAATAACAATCTTGAAAAATTAGTTAACAATTAGAAGTTTGCAAAGAACCTAACTTACTACATGTGGAGTATTTGTTGGAAATAATACTGATAGGAGGGGTGAATCAGTATTTGCAATTCAAAAACTTTTCAATTCCCAACCAAATCTATGCTACTTCAGTGAAGTAAACTTCTGTGTGTACACAACCATGATTAAGGAAACCAACGTATACTGAAAGAACTTATGATTTAGTCAATTTATCATGTGCTGATCTTTAATCAGTGCATCAATATCATATTATACAGTAACTATGTGCATTAATAGCATAATAAACCATCACACATAAATAATACACATGAACACCAAGATTTAAGGTGGAAACCCTATGCGAGAGAAAGAAACACCTACTGTTGTCATCTCTGTCTTCTTTTACTATAAAGAAAATTTGTTTACAATCTTGTACTGGTGCAGACTCATACTAGTATGCAGGCCCCCACCTGCAAAATGCTACAACCTTCTCTCATTTTCCAACTTCTACTGCAAGGGAGCTGCAACCCCCTAGCTCTTTCACTAGCTGATGTGTTCACTACTACATGAGCACAGACCTATAGAAGGGTACAACCTTATCTCTTCCTCCAGGGACCATGTTTCATTAATTTTCAGCTAGATGCTCATGGTACATAAAAACACAATATGAAGGCCTCCTTTCATCAAATTTTCACTGTAGACCATGAGAAATTTGAAACTCAAATTGCATCAACCAACATTCAGGTAATTTAAATAGTCAGATCATTGTCACCAGAACATTGTGCTGAACCTAGAAAATTGTGTCATCATTTAGAATTAGCTGCAACCTCAAAAATCATACATCAGAATGTATAGGTTACTTTACTGAACCCAACTTGCATGTATACGCTACTTCGTTTAACCAGACCTGCGTATACCTTCGAACCTACTGAAACATTAAACTTATAAATCAAGTCTACACCAACCAACAATGTTTTTGACATCTACTGTCAATTTTATACAGCTCTAGATAGTCAGTAGCAGATAAACCTTCTAACTTAATCAATCAATCAATGAGAGACAAAATCCTTATGCATTGAGTTTGACATTCAGATCTAATAAGACTTCATTGATAGACAACAGTAAAAAACAACACTAATTAGATAGATCAGTCATTTCTAAACAATAGGCTTTTCCTTTGCATATGCTACTTGGAAGAGTCAAACCTGCACGTATACGCGACTTTGTCCAGGAAAGCCAGCATATATATCTACAAATATTAACTCACACCTTCGCTACTATTACAGACATCTGACATACCCAAATTTCAACATTTAAAGAATAAAACATGTGTAAGCAATCATATCTAGCCCAACTAATATCATATCATTGAATGATAAGTCATTTTAGGTCTCATGATCCTGAACATTGAATTGATGCTGCAAAAAATATTTTAGATTATATCATAATCATAGCCCCTGCAACATAAAATATTCTTCAGATAGAATTATTCCTAAGAAACCCTTTCATTTTCACACTTGGCCCTTTGATCTTCTCCTCCTTATATCGTTTTGGCCTTTCTCAATACCTTAGACCAAAACAACACTTATAACCTATGGTATTCTTGGATGGGATCAAATAGTCATTACTCCCCTCAATTTTTTGGGCTAATACCATGATATTGACCTTTGGTATTCTTTACTCTTGAATTTCCTTGATTTTCCAACCCATACGCGTTTTTCCTCTTTTGAAAGTGTGTACATACATATACACTTTTTTTCTGTGAACCTACGTGTATACACTTCTTTGAGAAGGTGAACCTATGTATACAACTTAAGCTATCTGAAAACATCCTTTTCCATCAGCTTCTTGATTCTAATTAGTAGACCTTTGTTCCAACTTGCTGTTCTTCTGTACCACTGACCTGTTATCTCTGAATTGACCTGTTACACTACAGGTTGTATTTCATCAAATCTTAACTAACCTATGAGTGAGTTTCCATCAAGTACAACACCTATATCATAATGCCAACAATCTCCAACTTTGGACTTGATGGAAACCATATTGGTGTTGATTACTGCAAGTTGTAGAAACAATTGGAGATATCAAGCAACACAAAAATTCACTCTCGCACTTTGCATCAAGGGCAAAGGGCAGACCAAGATATTTTCCCCCTTTGAGATACACTATGTTTTCCATCCTTCCCCTAAGTACATGTAGAGTCTACAGAGATATACTTCAAAAAGAATAACATGACTCTATAACTCATCTAAGTGAGTGTGACCTCCCTAAGACCAATGACTCATACATATATCAATCACCCAACCAAGTGGGGATACACCAAATTTGACTCATCCACCTGACCAAGTGGGGATATACACATTGTTTATGCATGACTGAATTAGCAATTATTACATCATCCTTACCATACATAGTGGGGATACGAATTACATCATATGTCCAATAAGAGTCATTCAAAAATAGACTATGATAGAAGGAGACATATAACACCCTAGATCTTTAGATGACATATGTAAAAATTGATATAAATATCAGACACCATAGCTGAAGTCAACAACCATAATGCCAACAACACAAAATGTTTGTGAAGGCTAATGCTCCCCTTGAACCCGTGCTACATGTGCATTGTCAAAAAATCATTCATCAAGGCATCTTCATCAGTCAGATAAAAATCAACGAGAAAATCATATTAGCAAACTATAATCATCAATATCAGATTGATCACCCATATTAGAGTCTATCCCAATGTTTTTCTATAATAAAAACATATACGCTCCTCCAGCCACAGAAACTCGCTTATATACGTGACTATCCTTCATGAAAGCTGCGTATATGTACCTTCATATAAAAAGATGGATTTAATAACACGATGATGTAGAAATTACTCCCAAATTTTTTCCGAGATATTCAAATGTTTCTCTGGGAAATGGTTTGATGAATATATCAACAACTTGTTCTTTGGAGGGAACAAACTCTAGTTTAACCTTTTGTTCAAGCACTTGTTCTCATAGAAAATGGTAGTTAATGGGTATATGCTTGGTCTTGGAGTGCATGACTGGATTTTTGGAAACATTGATGGCACTTGTATTATCACATCGAATGGAGGTGGGTGGAGTACATGTGATTTGAATGTCTTACAATGTTTTCATCATCCAAAGTAGTTGTGTGGAGCAATATACAACAGCCACATCTTCTGCTTCAACTGTAGATAATGCAATCGAACTTTGTTTCTTGCTTAACCAAGACACTAACCGTGATCCCATAAAATACACCTCCATTAGTGCTTTTTTGATTATCAACATTTCCTGCCCAATATGCATCTATATAGGCATGAAGAGTAAGATCTATATGTTTAGGATACCATAGACTAAAGTCTTGAGTTCCTTGAAGATATTTGAATATTCTTTTTACTGCCTGAAGATGTGATTCCTTTGGATTTGCTTGGAACCTTCCAACAATTCCTACTGCATGCATGATATCAAGTTTGGTACTTGTTAGATAAAGGAGACTTCTAATCATAGATCAATATGCTGGTTGGTTTACCACAGGTGATTCATCTTAAAATTGAAACTACATCCTACTACAATTGTAGTACATACTAGTTTAGAATCTTCGATTCCATACTTCTTCAGAATCTACTTGACATATTTAGTTTGTGAAAGAAAAATACCATCTTTTATTGGTTGTACTTGTAGACCAAGAAAATAAGTACGTTCATCAAGTAAGGACATTTCAAATTCTTGCTGCATATTCGAAGAAAAGTGCTAAGTCATGGATTCTTCATTACTACCAAAGATGATATCATCAACATAAACAACAATAATTAGAATTTTACCATTTTCAATCTTTGTATATAAGTTGTTGTTTGCAGAACCTTTTGTGAACCCTTGTTGTTTTGGATGTTTGTCAAGGTGATAATACCAAGGCCGTGGAGCTTGTTTTAGTACACAAAGAGAGTTTTTGAGCTTTCATACAAGTTTTACATCATTTTCTTGAACGAATCCTTCTGGTTGCTCAATATATACTTCTTCTTCTAAATATCCATTAAGAAAAGTGGATTTTACATCCATTTGATATACTTTTAATTTTCAAACACTAGAAAGAGAAAGAAATATTCTTATGGCTTCAGGTATGGCAACAGGCGAAAAAGTTTCTTCAAAGTCTATACGTTCTTGTTGAGCATACCCTTTACAAACAAGTCTTGCTTTGTTAATAACAACCTTTCCATTTTCATTCAACTTATTGTTAAATATCCATTTTGTTCCGATAAATTTTTTATCATGAAGTCTAGGAACTAATTCCCAAGTATCATTCTTTTCAATTTGATCAAGTTCCTCATCCATGGCCTTAACCCAACTTTCATATTTTCTAGCTTCATTTACATTCTGTAGTTTTATCAAGGATGGTAATGCTAGATAACATGAGGTTCCTGTAAGAGTTATTCTTGTCTGTACTCCATATCTTTTTTCTCCTAGAATTTGAGATTCTGGATTATTATTTTGAACATACCTGGATGGAGTATTTTCCCAATTTGCTATATCTTCTTCTGGTGCTTCATTGGTTTCTTCCTCTATATCATTTTGATTTGATACGGGAAAGAATTCACCATCTTCCTCATTGTCATATTCCTCTGTTCATTTCATTGGTTCCATATTTTTGCATGCTTCATCAATTACTACATCAATGCAATCAACAATTTTCCGAAGTCCTTTAATATAGCATTTATGTCCTTTACTTCTGGATGAATAACCAAGAAGAATTCCTTTGTCTGCTCTGGGTTCTAACTTATCAAGTTTTTCATCAGTCCTTTTGATGAAACATTTTCTTCCAAAAACTCTAAAGTATTTTATAGAAGGAGGCTTACCATACAGAATTTCATATGGAGTTTGATATCTATTTACTCTAGCGTTAGCATTTTTTAGAATAGTCATGGCAGCAAACGAAGCTTCGCCCTAGAAGGTGGCATGAGTTCCAGATTCATCAAGCATAACTTGAGCCATTTGTTGAACTTTTCTATTCATTATTTCTACTACGCCATTTTGTTCAGGAGTTTTGGAAACAAAGAATTGCTTTTTTGTTCCATTTTGTTCAGGAGTCCTAGAAACAAAGAACTTTTTTTTGGTTCCATTTTGTTCACAAAAATAAAAGAATTCATCTGATATGAATTCTCCCCCTCAATCAGATATAAGAGTCATTTTATTTTTCAATTTGATTCATGTTCAACTAAAGCTTTTAAGGCTTTAAAATTTTGAAATGATTCATCGTTATGCTTTAGTAGACCTATCCAGCAAATTCTGGAAAAATCATCAATGAATAAAATAAATTACTCTTCTCCACGAGGTGAATTTTTCCTTTTTGGTCCACAGAAATCAGTATGGATGAGTTTAAGAGGCTTACTAGTTGATCCTTCTTTTTCATTGAAGTGAACTATGTTTTCTTACCAACTTGACATTGTTTTCAAATGGTATTTTTTGGGATGCTCATATGTGGGAGATCATGAACCACCTTTAGTCTGCATCATCTTCTTATTTGAGAAAAACTTAGATGCCCCATTCTCCTATGCCATAACCATTTTTGAGCTGTTTTTCTTAGAAAGAATTGTTTTTGTCCTTATTTCAATATGTATAGATTGTTTGGAGTTATTGTGCCTTTGATTACAATATTTACTGTATCAAGCTCGTGAACCACGCATTCGCTTGATCGAAATGCAACGTCATTTCCTTGATCTCACATTTGACTAAAACTCAAAACGTTATGTAGTAAACCATCAACATAGTTGACAATTCAAGCTTTAACATTTTCTTTCAAATAAACAGAATCTTTACTCTTAATGACAACTGGTGTGTCATTTCTAAAGGAGACATTCCTTTCCTTTTCTAAAGCATTATATAAATGAATTTTCTCTTTATCACCTGTCATGCGTTTGGAGCATCCAATGTCAATGTACCACTGATTCTCTTGTCCTTCTACAAACAGAGTTATGTTATATCTTTTTGGTTGAAATTCTTTCTTTCTCCATATCTTCGAATTTGATGATGCTTGCTCCTTTTGAAGTGTTGGCTGAAATTTTCTCCTACATTCAAATTCTTCATGACCAAAGTTATTACAAAACAAACATTCAATTTCATATTGAAGAGGAGAGATGCTATTATAGCAACTTTTATTAATTCCTCTTACACTCCTTTGATTTCATGCTTCTAAAGTCATGATGGTTTTGTAAGCAACACATTGAGCAACCTTATGCCCAAATTTATGGCATGAAAAACATTGTCCATTAAATAATTTTATGTGATCATAAACTCTTTGGCATTTTTTATCAGTTGGTTGATGCTTCTAATGATGTTCATACATGGAGTAAATTGAGCATGATTTACCTGATGAGTACTTTTAGGTTTTTTCTGATGATTGACATACTTTTCACTTGTCTTTGCTGCATCAAGATAGCTTCTGGTGGAGGTTGACGAATTTTGTGATTGGGATGATTCTTCAGTATATCCAGGACCTCTATTTATAAGAGGAGAATGCTAAACTTTGAGGATTTCATTTAAAGTTTCTGATCCTTAGAAAATATAGGATTAAGATATTTTGTCTTCTCAAGTTCTTTTCTTAGACCCAGAACTTCATTTTCTAGTTTTTCATTGTGCTTTTCTCTTTCAATGAGTTGATGTGTCAACGTGTCTATGATCATATTCCTTTCTTCTAAATAGATTTTGAGTTTTGTGATTTCTTCAAGAAAGTCTTCCTCTTCTAAGGCATCCAAAAAATCATCATTGTCATAAGCCATGAGTAGTTTATAATCTTGTTCAACTTCATATTCATCATTATTAGATAAACAATCACTATCTTCATGGGTGTAGTAACTTCTTCTATTAAGAACGTATTTTCTATTGCATTTTGCATATTCCTTTCCCTTTTCATATTTATCTTTATGAGGACATTTGGTAGCATAATGGTCGACTCTACCACAAGAAAAACATTTGAATGGTAGCTTACCTCTGAATCTTCTAGAACCCCATTGAAGTTTCTTGACAAAGTTTGCCTCATCTTCTTCTTCTACAATATATCCTGATTCATTGTGCTCTTCCCTTTCTTTTCCCTTTGTTGAGGCTTTGAAAGCGACTTCTCTCATATCTGAAGGACCTCCTTTCCTCATTTCAAAGGCAATTAGAATCCCATGAAGTTGAACCACCGTAAAAGATTGAAGATCCTACTTTTCTTCTATGGCATATACTTTTGACTCAAATTTATAAGACATAGATCTTAGACTTTTCTCTACGAAAATAAACTCCTTTATCTCTTCACCTAGATTCTTCATACAATTAACAATCTCATTAAGACATAAAAATTAACTAGCAATACTCTCATCACTATGCACCTTAAGAGTTTCATATTGAATTTTGAGAGTTTAGATCTTAGCATGTTTTACCTGGGAGTCTCATTCATAGATTTGAATGATTTTGTCCCATATCTCTTTGGTTGTCTTGAGCTACATGAATTTGATGAATTCTGACTATGACAGACTTCCCAATAAAGTATTGACTGCTTTTCCATTGGTTTCATATAACTTCTTACCTGTTGAATTTGTAGGTATTGCTATTGGAAATTGATATCCTCCTTCGAAAATTTCCCAAACATCAGCTCCAAGTGACTAAAGATAGGCTCCGTCTCTTATTTTCCAATATATCAAGTTTTTCCCATTGAAAATTAGTGGTCTAATAGATCCCATGCCTTCGTGATTGTTCAAGTTGAAATATCTCCCTTCAAGTGATCAAGCTTCTTCTGAAGGACCTGCCCTGAAACTAATTTTTTAAAATAATACTGAGAGGGGGGGTGAATCATTATTTCCAATTCAATAACTTTTCAATTCCCAATCATATCTATATACGTTACTCCAGTGAAGCAAACTTTCATGTGTACACAATTGTGATTAAGGAAACCAACTTATACCCAAAGAACTTATGCTTTAGTCAATTTATCATGTGTTGATCTTTAATTATTGCATCAGTATCTTATTATATAGAAGCTATGTGAAGTAATAACATAATAAACAATCACACATAAACAACACACATGAACACTAATATTTAAGGTGGAAACCCAATGCGAGAGAAAAACCACCTGCTACTATCATCTCTGTCTTCTTTTAATATAAAGAATTTTTTTTTACAATATTGTACTGGTGCATACTCATACCAGTATGCAAGCAGCCACATCTAGAAGGCTACAAACTTCTCTTTTTTTCCATCTTCTACTGCAAGGAAGCTACGACGCCCAAGTTATTGTAGTAGCTGATGTGTTTACTAGTACGTAGGCATCGACCTACAGAAGGTTATCACCTTCTCTATTCCTCGAGCAACCACGTTTCATTAATTTTCAGACTAGATGTTCGTAGTACACAACAACAAAAGATGAAGGCTTCTTTTCATCAAATTTTCACACTGGACCATTAGAACTCTGAAACTCATATTGCATCAACCAACATTTAGCTATTCTAAATAGTAAAACCACTATCACTAGAACACTATGTTGAAACCAGAATCCTACATCATCATTCAGAGTCAGTTGTAGCCCCAAAAATCATACATCAGAATGTATATGCTACTTTACTGAACCCAACCTGCATGTATACACTACTTCCTTTATCCAAGCCTACGTATACCTTCAGAACTACTGAAACATAAAACTTTTGAATCATGTTTGTACCAATCAAAAATATTTTGAACATCTACTGTCAATTTACAGAGCTCTAGACAGTTAGTACCAGAGATAATGCTTCTCACTTAATTAATTGATAAATTAGACACAAACTCCTTATTCATTCAATTTTAGATTAAGATGTAAGAAGACCTCATTGACATACAATAGTAAAATATCAACAATGATAAGATATATTAGTCATTTATGAACAATAGGATTTTCCTTTGTGTATGTCACTTGGAAGAGTCAAACTTGTGTGTATGCACGCCTTTATCAAGGCAAAATAGCATATAGATCTGCAAATATTAACTCAAACCTTCGCTTCTATTCAAGACTTATGACATACCGAGATCACGAAATTTAAAGAATAAACTATGTGTAAGAAATCAGATCTAGCCCAACCAATATCAGATCATTCAATGATAATTCATTTCAGGTCTCATGATCATGATCAAGCATTGAATTCAATGTGCACAAAATATTTCAAATTATATCATAATCATAGCCCCTACAACATAGAATATACTTCAAATAGAAGTATTCCTAAGAAATCCTTTCATTTCGACACTTCGCCCTTTGATCTTCTACTCGTTATATAGTTTTGGTCATTCTTAATACCTCAGACCAAAACAACACTTAGAACATGTGGTATTCTTGGACGAGATCAAATAATTGTTACGCTGCTGAATATTATGGGCTAATACCATGGTATTGACCCTTAGTATTCTTTACTCGTGAATTTCCTTGATTTTCCAACCCACATGCACTTTTCCTCTTGTGAAAGTGAGTTCATATGTATACAATATTTTTGTTCTACAAACCTGCATGTATACGCTACTTTGACAAGGTGAGCTTGCGTACACATCTTAAACTATCTGAAAATATCCTTTTCCTTCAAATTCTTGATTATGGTTAGTAGACCTTTGTTCCAACTTCTTGTTCTTTTGTACCAATGCCCTCTTAACTCTGAGTTGAGTTGTTACATTGTGAGTTACCTTTTAAGAAATCTAAACTAACATGTGAGTGAGTTTCCATCAAGGACAACACCTGTATCATAATGCCAATAGTATTTTCCTCTACATCTAAGAGGCTTACCTCATTTTGTTACATACCATGGCAAGATTGCTAGATCAATTTGAGTTATCTAGAAATGCTCAAGCATTTTAATATGATA
This sequence comes from Pinus taeda, assembly GCA_000404065.3. Classification (NCBI taxonomy): domain Eukaryota; kingdom Viridiplantae; phylum Streptophyta; class Pinopsida; order Pinales; family Pinaceae; genus Pinus; species Pinus taeda. Next base: position 260,207 of record APFE031521064.1, read on the forward strand.
GACTGGATGGCTTAATACTTTTTCTATGATATATTTAAAAGAATATGTCCAAGAGATTATGACATCTAGTCTTTCAACGCGGGTGAGGCTGGGAGATTAATAGAGAGAAATCAAAACAACTAAATTAAATTTGGTATTAAATTTTTTGGGAAATAAACATTTTTGATGGATTCATTACAAATTTGTTCAAAAAATTAGGTCATTCAAGTGCCTAGGGAACAATTCTAATATGATATACATATATTAATTTAAAGTGTTTATATCCATGCCTTTGAGATTTTTCCAATCATTTTAATTTTGTGGTTGTAGATAGGATATGTTGTGGAATGTGGTTGGTACATAAAGCTTCCACTACTGGAAGAAAGACATTCCATGAACGTATTTGGATATAATGAGTAGCTCGCGTATTTATTTTTCATGCCTCCAATTTATTTTCAAAACTAAATATTTAGTTATATATAGATTTATTTATTTTGCTCAAAATAAATTTTTAAATTAGATTTTAAGTTAACATGGATATATAAAAGTAAATTTTGATTATAATTAAAATATAATATTTTTATTTAATTACGCCAATAGGCATCCCCTGTTTGAATTGGTAACTTTAATGATTTTTCTAATTAATATTTTTGATCTGATGGTGTAAATTGAAAGATGTTGGTATATTCTCATCATAGCCACTCCGTCAATGAATGGAATGGAAAGTGCTAACTTCCTTTTATGTCTAAATCATATGTTTAAACCATACTTAAATTATTTTTGACAAAAAACGATTAAAATTTTATTGTGCCTATTGTTGATTAACACTTATCTCAATTAGTTAAAAATGAATTAAAAAAAAGGAACTTATAAAATATGCATTGCAATGTGCTTTGATTTTGAAACTTATAACTATTCATATTCTCAAACATAGTCCTGTTCAACCACTTGGAAAAGATGCATACCATTTAATGAGTAGTTTCCTATGCATGCCATTCTCAAAAGTATGTGGGCATGCCTACTTCTGAAAAAATAGAATTGAAAAAAAAAATTGTTGAAAGATACATTCAAATGTGTTGCATTGTATGCGTGTGCGTTACATTTAGAATATATGCATTTCAGAAATTAAAATCTGCCAATTGATCATATTGGTTATTATGATTTAAATTCATTCCACTCCATTCCATCGTGAGGTTGTTTTCAATTCATTTCCTTTCATTCCATCCTAAGGTTTAGCAGGTCTTCATATTACCATCATCGTGGCCCTGGAAGGACCTTGCAAGAAGGAACATGATGAGAAAGCTAGAAGAAATGTGGAGGAATCTGGTTTTAGATCCCTCCTATCATTAAATTATCTCTTTATTATGATGGGTTGCTTTTCTATAGTGTTTTGTTTAGCATTCCATAAAAATTTTAATTTTGTTTACTTTTTCTAAAAGAATCCATGATATTTTAATTTTAATTGTTCAATAGTCATTGAATTTACATGAATTAGTGATCTATTATTTATCACTCTAATATTTTGATTTATTCTTCAATAGTAGATGAGAAATTTTAATTTTAAGTGTGGGAGCATGTAGGTCATGTGATAAACCAGCAAAAATACATTAGGATTGGGTGACATCAGAGGAGTGGGTTGCAAGAATTTTTTATAGTTAGCCACAATAGTATATGTCAAGTCAAGGGAAGCGAATTCATCGATATTCGGAGGTAGTACATTGCAAAGTATTTCCCATTAAAAATGTTTGAATTTATTAGATAAATTCTCTCTATGGTTAGTTTCAAAAAATATGAATGGAGGTCCTACACATGGTAGTGAATATCAAAGCTTTGTATATTGCATTGTTAATGTGGTTTTCGACCATGAAGAAATTTTGAACATTAATTCATTGTGAATTGTGAATTTGAATCTCATGTGTTGTGTTTTTTATTAGACTTTAATATTATTTTAATTTCCATTTCAAGCTTTTAATATTGTGCTTGGCCAATCGCATGGAAAAATTGATGCTCTATTTATAAGGCTTTAATTACTTTTTAAATTTCCATTTCAACCTTTTAACATTGTGCCCAGCCAATCACATGAAAAAATTGAAGCTTGTTTTAATAAGTGATTAATCAAATAAAGGAAACATTCATCATCCGTTGATTCATTTGATACCAATAAATTATTAATGTTATAATACGATTTATATAATATACATTTAGTTTAGTACATGTTGAATAAATTAATACATTTTTGTAAGAGGGGGGTATTTTAATAAAGTTTATTAGAAGTCAAAATTTATTATACAAGATAATGATCTCATTCTGTAAGAGTATGGTATTTCAATAAATCTGATTGGAAGTCAAAATGTATTACAAAAGATATTGATATCCTTGTTTAAATATACAAGTTAGACACAACGCATGAACCTTTCTAAAAATACCTCTTTAGAGGAAGTTTTTAGTTTAATAAATTTCAACTTTAATCAAGTTAGAAAAAATTTCTTGGACAAAAATTAACTACCCACCATCAATTAGATATGATAGAGATTTCTTTGAAAATAAAATTTTAAACCAATCTATTTTGAACCCATTGAACTAGTCTACGCTTTCACTTACATCTAGTTGTTTTTCATCAAGCAAAAATGTGAACTGTTGGATCAGAACAATTTGATAGTCGATGCATGCATGTGTTTATGCTTGAGTATTGAGAGCCATTTTTCCACCAAACTCTAGCACGAATGTAATTTATATCCCTAATCTACAACATAATCTACAACAACACTTATTTGTTCTTTTTACTTTTTCAATTGCCTCATGGATTGCAAAATAATATCGGTGTCATTGGCATAAATGAAAAATTACCGAATACCTATAATTTTTGTAGGAATTTATAGGGTAAGTTCTTCAAAACGAACACCAAAGGACACTACTAAAAAGCACATCACAAATCAATACACCAGTATTCTTGACATGGTTAAAACCCTCAAAGAGGGAAACAGTCCATGGCTGAGCTAATGCAGCCACTTCAGGAAATTTATTAATAAAAGGATGAAAATTTACATAAGCTTCTCTCATGAATGGTTACCCTACAAATGGCACTCCATTCTCTTTAAATATAGATCATGGACCAATTGGGTGTCAAGCCATAGATGATGTCTTAGTAATATTGAGGAGAGAATGAACTATTGGATCACTTCATGTCTAGAACATATGGTGACCATCGGATTGTAAGTTACAAAAGTACATATTAAAGAAACACACTTTACCTAACTCTACGCTAGTACAAGTTATACTTAACTATTTCATATTTGTTGGAATATCCTAACATCCCCCCTTAAGAGCAACTTGGAATAGGATTGAAGGATGTACAAATATGACACAATAGTAGAAGGAGGGAGACATTATAGCCTATCCTCCCTTAGTGACAACATCTTGAACTCCAACCATAAATCAAAATTCAGTAAAATTCACCTCTATGAGAGCCTTTGTAAAGATGTCTACAACTTGATCATCTATTGAACAATATTGCACTTCAAGAACATGGTCATGAATGAGCTTTTTGATGAAGTGCATGTGCAGTTGAATGTGCTTTCTACGATGATGTTGGACTGGATATTTGCTTAGGTTAATGGCACTTTGATTATCACACCAAAGTGTAGTCAGATGTTGCTGCTAAAAGGCAAACCATGACAGGACATGACAAAGCCACAGGGCTTCCTTACTATCTTCTAGGGCACCATGATACTCTGCTTCTATTGAAGAAATGGAAATGGCACTTTGTTTCTTGTAAGCCCATGTAATAGGTCTTGAACCATGACTGAACACATAGCGTGTAGTAGACTTCTGATCATCAAGGTCAGTAACCCAATTGGAATCAGTGAAACCAACCACTAGAGGAGATGCTTCTGGACTGTAATGAATCCCAAACTGAATTGAACCTTGAAAATAACTAAGTATTCTCTTAGCTTCTTTCCAATGACTTTCATGTGGGTTTTGCATAAACTAATCAATAAGGCCAACAACAAAGGAATGATGACGACAAGTATGGGTTAGATACAAAAGCTTTCCTAGAAGTTGATGGTATAAGGTAGCATAAACTTTAAGGAAGTACAGGCAACTGAAAGTTTAGCTCCACACTACAACGAAGGAGGCACTAGGTTACGGTCTTCCACGTGAAAATGGTGTAAAAGATCATAGGAGTACTGGGACTAGGAAAGGGAAATACCTTCCTTGGATTGCAAGACTTGAAGACTAAGAAAATAATGAAAGTGTCCTAAGTCTGTCATTTCAAACTTCTTTTTAAGGTTGGACATCACATGGTTTATAAGTTTGGGATCACAACCAGTAATGATAAGATCATCAACATAATGAACAAGAATGATAAGAGACTTTCCCACTTTCGTGGTGTAGACAATATTGTCAGAATGACACCTATAAAAGTCAGTTTCTAAAAGAAAGCTATCAAGTTTGGCATACCAGGCCTGAGGGGCTTGCTTGAGACCATAAAGGGATTTCTTAAGCTGACATAGAAGGTTGGAATCTATTTATATAAAGCCAATAGGTTGTTCCATATAGATTTATTCATGTAAGTCCCCATGCAAGAACGGATATTTAACATCCATGTGATGAACTCCCCATTTCACAGAGGCAGCAAGGGAAAGAACAAGGTGGATAGAGTTCATTTTGGAAATAAGGGAGAAGGTTTTAGTATAGTCCATGCCTTCAACTTGTGAAAAACCCCTAGCAACAAGACAAGCTTTATGTTTATCAACTTTTCCATCTGTTCCATAGTTGGTTTTGTAAACCCATTTGTATCTAACAAGATTTCGTCCATTTTGGATGAGGAACAAGATCCCATGTATAATTTGCCAATAATGAATGATATTCTTCATTCGGAGCTACATCCCAATCTGGATGGCCTGAAGCTTTTGTAAAGGTGTTGGAAACATAATTCGTTAAAGCTTGAGCCAGTAAAGAAGAGGCTCTATCGAACTAAGAATGTTTATGTCGTTGATCTTTAGGATCACTAACAAGAGCATCTCCTTCATCCCAAATAGCACGGACCCATTTTGGAAGCTGACGAGCTAAAGGAGGATCTTGAGAAGGTGGGGAGGGGGGATTTTCATAGTCGTTGTCATCATCTGAAGAAGAAATATTTTCAGAAGTAGAAGGGTTAGAGAGAGGTGGAACATATGTCGAACTAGGCCCGTAGGCTAATATATTTTCAACAAACTTTACATCTCTTCTAATGGTAGCATGGCTAGAGGCACGCTTTTCAAAAGTATCTCGATGATGTTTTATCAGTACACATATATAACAAACACCATCTGTACATGATACCATTGGAAGACTTGTCACCATATTTTCTTTACATAGATTCTGAAGTGAGCGATAGTTTAAGTGACCAAATCCCTCATGCCAAATTTTTCTCACCTCATCATTATGAGCAACAAATACTAAGGAAATATTTGATGACCCAAAGCTGCTAAAGTTATAGAACCTTGTAGAATCATCAGCAATGCCAGTAGCTAAAATCTATCTAGTATCTCTTAGGTCCTTAATTACAACATCGTGAGGTGAAAATTCAATGATTTTATCTTCACCTAAATGAGGTATCTAATATACAGATAAAAGGTTGTAGGATAAGGTTGAAACACATAATACATCATTAAATTGACTGTTGTCTGGATGAACAGTTCTAGTCCCTACAACACTAAGAGATTTATCATCACCAACATCTATATTTTTGGCGTTACATACATTTAAAGAAGAAAACATGGCTTTCTTTTGGCCATGTGATAATAAGCTCGAGAATCAATGAGCCACTCATGAGAATGAGAAGAAGAAGATAAATTTAGTTCATAACGAAACCGAGATGCTTGAAAACCACATGTAGAAAATGATATTCCCAAAGATGAAATTGAAGTTGAAGAGTGCTCCAAATGGATGTTATGCCTCTTCAATGCTGCTTTCAAGGCTTCCATCTTCTTAAAGAATTTGGATTCTATGTGGCCATCTTCATTACAAAAGTTGCAATGTCTATCAGTCTTCTTCCCCTTGTTTTTATTTTCCTTATATTTTGTTGAAATGATTTTTCATTTTGAGACTGAAATTTCTTAGGACCCTTGATTGGTTTAGGACCATTATTTTTAGGATATTTCTTCTTATGATTCTTTGAATTTGGTTGTTACTGGGTGGCTAAGGCTTTCTTAGAAGAGTTTCCAAGATTAAGAAGACCAATATATAAGAGCTTTTCGTGTTCTCTTATTAAAGAATCACAAAAGGCATAAAAAGAGGGGGACTTGTAGTCTTGACCTTGAGAAATTAATCCTTTTGTGGTAGAATAGAAGGTGGAAACAAACACAAATTAGGTTTCTCCCAACATAGAAAGAATGGAATAGATAAATGTACCATATTCTTTCTTAACCTTAACACCTTCCAAGAGAAGTCCAAGGGTCTTGAACTTGGATAAAAATCTTCAATGGAAAAAAAAATTATTGGCGTCCAATGTAAGCAACTCATTTTCGAGTTGATGGGCTCTAATTTCATTATCTTTCCAAAAACATTAGTGAGTTGTTTCATTGCTTCATTATGAGTATCAAGTTCTACGATATGGAGATATAGACATCCCTATGAACCCACGTGCTTGGCCTTGTCTATTTTTCCATTTAGCTGCCTTATCTTCATATTGAGATTTGGTTTCTCACCTAGAGGCTATTCTATAAGGATCTTTACTTCTAAGTAAATCCACAATGTAGGACCATAATTCGAAGTAGTTGGTGCCGTCAACAATAACTTGGCATGGAATTTCTATTTTAACATAAACTAAAGTTGTATATGTTGAAACTATATTCCAATGGAAAGATATTTAGAAATTAGGCTGATTAAAAAAAAAAGGCTCTGAAAATGGCTTCCGAATGAAGAAGTTATGGCTTTTGAAGAAAAGTCGTTGAAGATGTCGATGAAGTGCATGAATGTGTGGAAATGAATGATAATGTTATATTTAAAAAAAGCACCCCCCTTTTGAAACTTAATCTAATTAGCTCAATTTAAAAAAAAAAAACATTTTATGTGACTCACTTTTATAAATAAGTGAAAGCCACTTTTACAATGGTACTTTATGAGCTACCCACTAAATTATAACTTCAAAAAAAAGATAAAGAGACTTTAGAATTTTAAGTGACCCACCTTTTATGATGGTTGAGAATACTTCTACATAAAGTAAATTTAAAACATAAGTTTCATGTGCTTTTTGAAAAAGTAACTCAACAAAAAGAAATACTTGAACTCAAGACCTTTATTCTCATAAAGTAACTTTGGACCAGGTGAGCTAGTTTAAAAGGTTAGTAATTTTTGGAAAACAGGACGAGTTTTATTTTGTTGTTAGTCACTGAAGCTTTGGGGTGCATGCTTACTTGAAAAATCTCTTTCTTGCCTACAAAAAAAAAAACGCAAATCCTAACACAAACATACAAAAAAAAACAAACCTTACAACTTGAAGTTAGCTTTAGCCGAAACGTAAATATTTTCCTCAATGTTTCTAATTTCTGAGATCACATTATGGCATGGCAAAAAAGAGCATACGCATGAGAAGAATCCTTCCTTTCTGTTTCTGGTTTGCCCAGATTGCACAGAGTCATGGTGCAAAGAGCATATGCAAAAATGAAAGGTATAGATCCGGTAATAAAAAGACATAGAGCTAAATAAATCGAAATAAACAGAGAGATGAATAGCTAGAACTACAAATAAAGACTCTATACCTCCGGATCTTAAAAATTACGTAGCTAGGGCTACTCGAAAACTTTTCGTGTGAAATAGAACAGGTTCCTCACTGGAACAGATGCTCCTAACACAATAGAGCAGTCCTCTTGGCTCGAAAGAAGTAAAAAATAGTAGATCTAGGAACTGAGAGTCGAACATAGTTGTACCACCTTTAGATTTCAATCACTAATGGATGCGGCCCTTAAATAACTTCGATACCATGTAAGAATTTACAGGGTAAGTTCCTCAGATAGAACATCAAAGGACACTGCTCACAAATCGATCACTAATCAATACATCAGTATTCTTGACGTGGTTAAAACCATCAAAGAGGGAAACATTCCACAGCCTGAGCCAATGCGGCCACTTCAAGAAATTTATTAATAAAAGAATGGAAATTTAAATAAGCTTCTTTCATGAACGGTTACCCTACAAATGACCCTCAATGCTCTTTAAATATATATCACGAGCCAATCAGGTGTTAAGTCATAGATCAAGTGTCTTTAATACCGAGGAGAGAATGAACCGTCAGATCACTTCATGTATAGAACATATTGTGACCGTTGGATTGTAAGTTACAAAATTACATAGTAAAGAAACACAATTTACCTAACTCTACACCAGACCAAGTTATACTTAACTATTTCCTATGTGTCATAAATCCTAACAATTTTTTTTAGAAATTTTAATTTAATAGATTGGTTTATTATTGATATTTTATATAATATTATCGTTGAAAATGGAAAATATGAAACATAGAAATACTTTTAATAAAAGTTTAATAAAGAAATCAAATTTACATTAAACATTGTTATTGAGTTTTTTTTGTTCCAAAGAAACATCATATCAATGTTTTAAAGAAGAATTGTGTTAATTCGAGTCATAAATATATAATTTTTTATTGTTTTAAGGAAGAATCCACAACAACACTTAATTATGGATAATGGAAAATGAAAATACACTTCATTAGGCACATGGAAAACGAATACATAATGAACTGAAAGCAAGTTTTGTTATATTACTTTTATTGTTTTAGTGGGTAAATGTAGTTGTTAATATTATATAATATTAATTTTATAGTCAATACACTTAATGTTATATAAGCATCAATCCATCTTAAATAGGGATCTAACATGATCTCAGAGGGTTCCAATTTCTTCAATTCCAAATTCTGTTATGAGGAGACATTATTTAAATGTTTTGCATAGTTATTTAATTTTATTTTTTTTTAATGGATTTAAAAAGAAAAATTGTAGATATGAGAAAATTTTCAACTTTTATGATGGATGGATAATATTACATATCATGATGGGCTATAGAATGAACCTGTAGCCTCAATTAAATTGTAATATTAATAATATAAATAGTGTACTAAATTAGTAAAAATATATTATGAAATATTAAATAATTAGTAAATATATTATTATAAATATATTAAATGTTAAATTATTAGTAAAATATCTTTAATAATAAAGATGTTCAATAATATTTTATGAATAAATAATATAATTATTTATAGCATTAGGGATTAACATATTAAGGTTTATATTCTTAAAATTTATCTAATATTATAGTTTAATATACAATATTTATGATATGAATTTAAAATATTAGGTTTATAATATTAAGTTTGTAATATTAACTCATATATATATATATTTGATGGACAATTTTTAAATAGTTGACCAGGATTGAAGTTGTTCAACCCTGTTTAACGTATTTAATAATATTCAACATAATGATATAAGTCAATCTTTCTAGCATGAACGTGGAAAATGATAGTCAACCATGTTCAATCGTAGTAAAAAAAATGTTAACCATAGTGAAAACATAGTCAACCATATCCTCTCACTATCATTATAGACAACCATAATCTATCATAGGAACCTATTGTCAACCATCATCAAATTAGTCAAACATCTGAATGTGGGAAATCATTGTCTCATAATGAAAAACCTGGTTGAAATGTTACATTCCGCAGTGTGACAAAAAATTGTTGAACATCGCAATGGTGCCACAATGTGCCAATTTATCAAATGTTGCAATGTGACATTTAAAATTTAGTTAACCACATTTACTAATGTGGTCAACCATAGTTACCATAGTCAATGTTTAAAACCATTAATAACCAATGCTCAACATGGCCAACCAATATTAATATTATCAAACATGGTCAACGTAGGTTATCATGGTAAAGAATCACAAAAGGAATCAAAAGAGGGTGATTTGTAGTCTTGACCTTGAGAAGTTAATCCTTTTGTAGTAGAATAGAAGGTGGAAACAAACACAAAGTAGGCTGGTCCCAACTTAATAAGAATGGAATAGATAAATCTACCATATTATTTCTTAACCTTAACACCTTCCAAGAGAAGTCCAAGGGCCTTGAACTTGGATAAAAATCTTCAATGGAAAAAAATTATTGGTGTCCAATGTAAGCAACTCATTTTCAAGTTGATGGGCTCTAATTTCATTATTTTTCCAAAAACTTTAGTGAGTTGTTTCATTGCTTCATTATGAGTATCAAGTTCTGCGATATGGAGATATAGACATCCCTATGAACCCACGTGCTTGGCCTTGCCTATTTTTCCATTTGGCTGCCTTATCCTCATATTGAGGTTTGGTTTCTCAACTTGAGGCTATTCTGTAAGGACCTTTACTTCTAAGTAAATCCACAATGTAGGACCATAATTCGAAGTAGTTGGTGCTGTCACCAATAACTTGGCATGGAATTTCTATTTTAACATAAACTAAAATTGTATATGTTGAAACTATATTCCAATGGAAAGATATTTAGAAATTAGGCTGATTAAAAAAAAAGGCTCTGAAAATGGCTTCCAAATGAAGAAGTTATGGCTTTTGAAGAAAATTCGTTGAAGATGTCGATGAAGTGCATGAATGTGTGGAAATGAATGATAATGTTATATTTAAAAAAATCACCCACCTTTCGAAACTTAATCTAATTAGCTCAATTTAAAATAATAATAAAAAAAACATTTTATGTGACTCACTTTTATAAATAAGTGAAAGCCACATTTACAATGGTACTTGATGAGCTACCCATTAAATTATAACTTCAAAAAAAAAAAGAAAGAGACTTTAGAATTATAAGTGACCCACCTTTTATGATGGTTGAGAATACTTTTACATAAAGTAAATTTAAAATATAAGTTTCATGTGCTTTTTGAAAAAGTAAGTCAACAAAAAGAAATACTTAAACTCAAGACCTCTATTCTCATAAAGTAACTTTGGACCAAGTGAGCTAGTTTAAAAGGTTAGTAATTTTTTGAAAACAAGACGGTTTTTTTTTTTGTTAGTCACTGAAGTTGTGGGGTGCATGCTTACATGAAAAATCTCTTTCTTGCCTAGAAAACAAAAACCACAAAACCTAACACAAACATACAAAAAAAACCAAACCTTACAACTTGAATTTAGCTTTAGCCGAAACGTAAATATTTTCCTCAATGTTCCTGATTTTCTGAGATCACATTATGGCGTGGCAAAAACGAGCATACGCATGAGAAAAATCCTTCCTTTCTGTTTCTGGTTTGCCCAGATTGCACAGAGTCATGGTGCAAAGAGCATATGCAAAAATGAAAGGTATAGATCCGGTAATAAAAAAACATAGAGCTAAATAAACGAAATAAACAGAGAAATGAATAGCTAGAACTGAAAATAAAGACTCTATACCTCCGGATCTTAAAAATTACATAGCTAGGGCTACTCGAAATCTTTTCGTGTGAAACAAAAGGGGTTCCTCACTAGAACAGATGCTCCTAACACAACAGAGTATTCCTCCTGGCCCGAAAGAAGTAAAAAATAATAGATCTAGGAAACGAGAGTCGAATGTAGTTGTACCACCTTCAGATTTCGATCACTAATGGATGCGGCCCTTAAATAACTCTTATACCATGTATGAATTTACAGGGTAAGTTCTTCAGATAGAAAACCAAAGGACACTGCTCACAAATAGATCACTAATCAATACATCAGTATTCTTGACGTGGTTAAAACCATCAAAGAGGGAAACATTCCGCAGCCTGAGCCAATGTGGCAACTTCAAGAAATTTATTAATAAAACAATGAAAATTTAACTAAGCTTCTTTCATGAATGGTTACCCTACAAATGACCCTCCATGCCCTTTAAATATATATCACAGGCGAATCTGGTGTTAAGTCATAGATCAAGTGTCTTTAATATCGAGGAGAGAATGAACCGTCGGATCACTTCATGTATAGAACATATTGTGACCATTGGATTGTAAGTTACAAAAGTACATAGTAAAGGAACACAGTTTACCTAACTCTACACCAGACCAAGTTATACTTAACTATTTCCCATGTGTCATAAATCCTAACAATTTTTTTTAGAAAATTTAATTTAATAAATTTGTTTATTATTGAGATTTTATATAATATTATCGTTGAAAATGGAAAATATGAAACATAGAAATACTTTTAATAAAAGTTTAATAAGTAAATCAAATTTACATTAAACATTGTTATTGAGTTTTTTTTTGTTCCAAAGAAACATCATATCAATGTTTTAAAGAAGAATTGTGTTAACTCTAGTCATAAATATATAATTTTTTTATTGTTTTAAGGAAGAATCCGCAACAACACTCAATTATGGATAATGGAAAATGAAAATACACTTCATTAGGCACATGGAAAACGAATACATAATGAACTGAAAACATGTTTTTTTATAGTACTTTTATTGTTTTAGTGGGTAAATGTAGTTGTTTTAATTTTAATATTAATATTCATTTTATAGTCAATACATTTAATGTTATATAAGCATCAATCCATCTTAAATAGGGATCTAACATTATCTGAGAGGGTTCCAATTTCCTCAATTCCAAATTCTTTTATGAGGAGACATTATTTAAATATTTTGCATAGTTATTTAATTTTAATTTTTTTTAATGGATTTAAAAAAATAATTTGTAGATATGAGAAAATTTTCAACTTTGATGATGGATGGATAATATTACATATCATGATGGGCTATAGAATGAACCTGTAGCCTCAATTAAATTGTAATATTAATAATTAATATGTTATTAAATTAGTTAAAAATATTATTATTAATATTAAATAATTAGTAAAATGTTATTATAAATATATTAATAAATGTTAAATTATTAGTTAAAAGTATTTATAAAAAGATGTTCAATAATATTTTTATGAATTTAAAAATATTTATTTTTATTCATTTAGGGATATACCATATAAGGTTTACATTCTAAATTTAATCTTTTATAGTTTTAATTAACATATTTCATAATATTTAGATTTATAATATTAGGTTATATAATATTAGTTTGTTAACATTAACTCTTATATATATATTACTATAATAATATAGATATATATAATATATATGTTTGATTGGACAATGTTTAAATAGTTGACCATGATTGAGGTTGTTCAACCCTGTTTAACATATTTAATAATAGTCAACATAATGATATAAGTCAATCTTTCGAGCATGAATGTGGAAAATGATAGTCAACGATGTTCAACCGTAGTAAAAAAAATGTTAACCATAGTGAAAACATAGCCAACCATATCCTCTCACTATCATTATAGACAACCATAATCTATCATAGGAAGCTATTGTCAACCATCATCAAATTAGTCAAACATCTCAATGTGGGAGATCATTGTCTCATAATGAAAACCCTGGTTGAAATGTTGCATTCTGCAGTGTGACAAAAAATTGTTGAACATCACAATGGTGCCACAATGTGCCAATTTATCAAATGTTGCAATGTGACATTTAAAATTTAGTTAACCACATTTGCTAATGTGGTCAATCATAGTTACCATAACCAATGTTTAAAAACCATTATTAACCAATGCTCAACATGGCCAACCAATATTAATATTATCAAACATGGTCAACCTAGGTTATCATGGTAAAATATAATCAATCATGGCCTTGCATTACATTGCAATTTATTCAACGCCGCAACGTGACATTAGAAAATTGGGGTTTAATATTAGTGTTTCTAGTATTAGAGTTTCTAAACTTGTGTTTAAAATATTGTGTTTACTACCATGTTTATAATATTAGGGTTTATTATTAGGTTTATTATATTGGGGTTTATAATATTAGCTTCATAATATTATATTTAGTATTAGGGTTTGTCATTTTGATTTTTAATATTGGTGTTGATAATATTTGGTTTAATATTAGGATTTAATATTTGGTTTTTTAGTCTTATAGTTTGTAATAATAATCCAAGGGCTTATAATATGAATCTTAGCATTTAACCTTAATCCCTTGGGTTTGTTAATCATTTGGATTTAAAATATAATCCTTTTGGTTTATATATTAATAATCTCGTCAATTCATCAATCCCTTGGGTTTATAATATTAATTCAAAGGGTTTATAATATTAATCCATTAGGTTTATAATATTAACTTTAACTTTCTTAGGTGTAATATTATTCATAGGGTTTATAATATTAATCCTAGGGTTGAATATAAATCCCTTAAGTTTATAACCATGGTCCAATATCACATTGTGACAAATATTTTCTCCATATGAAAAACAACCATGGTCTAACATGGTCAACCATGGTCAAACAATGCATTAAGAAAAAGATTGTCTCAATATGAAAATCAACCATTGTAAGCCATGCTTATTTTACGGTTCATATTATTTATCTTGGGGTTTATATACCTTACGTTTATAATATATATATCTTAATTTTAATATTATTCCCTTTAGCTTATAATCCCTTGGGATTTTAGGATTAATCCTTTTGGTTTATTATGCCCCTCAGTTCATAATATCAATCCCGTGGGTTTATTAATCTAAGGGTTCTTATTCTTAGGGTTTAATATTATTGATAGGATTTATAATATTAATCCTTGTTACTAATATAAATCTACTTGGTTTAAAATCATGGCCAACTATGTCCCAATGTCATATTGTGACAAAGATTGTGAGAATATGAAAATCAAACATTGTTAACCATGGTCAATCATGGCCCAATATTGCATTGTGACAAAGATTGTTTCAATATAAAAATAAACCATGGTCAACAATGCTCAAGCATGGTCCAACGTTGCATTCTGATAAAGACCGTCTCAATATGAAAATAAATCATTGTAAACCATGGTAAATCATGTTTTTTTAGACTTGATAAGATTTATATTAGGGTTTATATAACTTGGGTTTAGAGTATTTATCCCTTCAGTTTGATGTTATTCCCTTAGGTTTGTAATCTCTTGGGTTTTTAGTATTAATCCCTTTGGTTTATTATTCCCCCGTGTTTATAATGTGAATCCCTTAGGTTTATAGCATTTAACCTTGATATTATAATCCATTGGGTTTTTAGTATTAATCCCATTGGTTTATTATTTCATTGACTCACAGTATGAATCTCTTGGGTTTATTAATCAAAGGGTTCTTATCCCTGGTGTTTAATATTATTCATAGGGTTTATAATATTAATCCATGGGTCTAATATAAATCCCCTTGGTTTATAATCATGGTCAACCATGTTCTAATATCACATTGTGAGAAAGACTTTATCAATATGAAAATCAACCATGGTCCAATGTTGCATCGTGAGAAATATTTTCTGCATATGAAAATCAATCGTGTCCAACCATGGTGCGACATCGTATTGCTACAAAATTGTCTCAATATGAAAGTTAAACATGGTCAACCATGATTATTTTATAGTTTACAATATTTATCTTGGGGTTTTATACCTTGGGTTTATAATATTAATCCCATTGATGTAATATTATTCCCTTTGATTTATAATCCCTTGGGCTTTTAATATGAATACCCTAGATTTATTATTCCCATGAGTTTATAATATCAATCTCTTGGGTTTATAATATTAGTCCCTTCAATTCCTGGATGTGCATGATTAATGGTTCCGGTACAGCGCTGATCATCCCGGTGAGAAAGTGGTATGACCACACGGCCACTCGCACTGCTACTGAGATGCCCACCACCATAATTTATGGCATTTCAATTAAACCTGAAAACCAAAAAACATTAATCGAGGGAGAGAGCCAAGGCCACCTACTTTTGGTTATGGTCCTTAAGATGGAGAATGCTTTGTGTCCCACCCTGCTCTGTCTCCTCTCGCCTGCATTTTCCTTTCCAAAGTGACAAAGCCGAGCTCTAGAACAGCCATGGGGAGAAGATATCATCTTCTTTGTTGCATTGAGATAATTGACAGTACTCATTTCTCTCACAACCCACTTCGTTGTTATAGAATTGTTGTTCCAGCCCTCAATTTCACCTTAGGCAATCGTATTCCTCACTCCCCTACATCCACAAGCCACTCCATCCCTTCTTCATCTCCTCTAAGCACCCACCATACCGATATTCACTAAGCTAATATGCCCTGCCTAAGGCACAGAATGAGAAGCTGTAGGGGAAGCAGTCCAGGGAGAGAAATTCGCCCTCCCTTTCTTTCCCCATCTGAATCGACTCAAGCAGACTCCTCCTTGCCTTCAACTGTGGCTCACAGTAGGGGTTGCTATCCCATCACCCGCAGTGGAGGAGGGAAAGCCCAAAGGGCTGGCCATTGGCATAATGCGGAGTCCCAACACCCATAAGATGACTATGAGCCTGTGATGAATCCCTCTCACTCCACCCAATTCCAATTCAGATGCACCCTAGACCACCCCTACATAATCGCCACTATCTCTATCACTTTCAGGGAGGAACCACAATGCAATATTGTCCCATCTAGCATCATTTCGGATAGGATGGGCGATATCAGGTGGAACAAACCATAGGGTGATGCTCGGAATAGGTTGGACACTGCTTGCTCTAACCCGGAAGCCTTGAATAGAATGAGTAACACCCTGGGTGGTAATGGGAAGGTGGCAGATGGGACGAACGCTCTAGGTGGAAAAGAGCAGTGGGATGTGATGACCAGTGGATAGTAGTGAGCCGATGATGACCCTTATGCTTATGGGTGTCTCATCATGGAGGAGCCCCTGCCACTTGCTGACAGCTAGCGGACTACGGTTCTTTTTCTAGGTTCTTGGACACGAGGTCACCCTATCTAGGGTCTTCTTTGTTATTTTAAGCTGTATTTGTTGTTACATGGAGTCATTTTGGTTTTTTTCTTGTTTTTTTTAAAAAACTCTCAAACATGGAAATTATAAGATGGGTCCCCTGCGTGGGTAGCTCACCTTTTTGGATGGGCTTCCCCTTAAGGGCAGTTTCCTTTTCAGTCAATGTTTGCTAATACTTGGTAAATTCTCTAAGATAGGATCTGTAGAGGCCGGTGCCTCCATGTAACACTATTTTTGTATCTTTAATAGAATTAGTCTTATTCAGGAAAAAGGAATAGAAAAATAATAATAAAATAATAATTATTAATCCATTCAATGTAATATTATTCCCTCAGGTTTATCATCCCTTGCATTTTTAGTATTAATCCATTGGGTTTATTATTCCCATGGGTTTATAATATCAATTGCTTGGGTTTATAATATCAATCTCATGGGTTTATATTATCAATCCCACGTGTTTATAATATTAATCCCTTCAATGTAATACTATTCCCTTGGGTTTATAATATCAAATCATTTGGTTTATAATATTAATCCCTTTGGTATAAAAGTATTCCCTTCCATTTATAATCCCCTAGGCTTTTAGTATTAATCCCTTTGGTTTATACTATTTATCTTAGGGTTCATATACCTTGGGTCTATAATATTTATCTTAGGGTTTATATACTTGGGTTTATAATATTTATCCCTTCACTTTAATATTATTCCCTTGGATTTATAATCCATTAGGTTTTTATTATTAATACATTTGGCTTATTATTCCCTTGGATTTATAATATGAATCCTTTGGATTTATTAATATGAGGGTTCAATATTATTTAGAGGTTTTATAATATTATTCCTTTGGTCTAACATAAATCACCCTGGTTTATAATCATGGTCAACCATAGTCCAATATCACATTGTCACAAAGATTTTCTGAATATGAAAATCAAGCATGGTCGAATGTCGTATTGTGACAAGTATTGTATCCATAAGAAAATCAATCATGGTAAACCATGGTCAACCATGCTCCAACGTTGCATTATGACAAAGATTGTCTCAACACGAAATATTTTTTCTAAGGTTTATAATACTAATCCTACAATTTAATATCAATCCCTCTAGTTTATAGTTATGGCCAACCATGGTCAAGCATGTTCGAAATTGACATTGTGACAAAGACTGTCTCAGTATGAAAATCAGATATTGTCGACCATGGTCAACCATTGTCCAATGACACATTATAACGAAGGTTATTTCAATATCAAAATAAACCATGGTGAACCATGGTCCAACATCGCATTGTGGCAAAGACTATCTCAATATGAAAATCAACCATGGTCAACCATGTTTATTTTAGGGTTTATAATATTTATCCATTCGGTTTCGTATTATTCCCTTGTGTTTATAATCCCTTTGGCTTTTAGTGTTAATCCCTTTGGTTTATTACTCCCTTGGGTTTATTAATATAAGGGTTCTTATTCTGAGTGTTTAATATTATTCATATGGTTTATAATATTAATCATGGGTGTAATATAAATCCCCTTGGTTTATAATCATGGTCAACCATGGTCCAATGTCACATTGTGACAAAGTTTTTATCAATATGAAAATCAACCATGGTCTAATATTGCATTGTGACAAAGATATTATGCATATGAAAATCAATCATGGCCAACCATGATAATCCTATGGTATAAACTATTTATTTTTGAGTTTATATAGCCTCAGTTTATAATTTAATCCCTTTGGTGTAATATTATTCAATTGGGTTTATAACCCCTTCGGCTTTAGTACCAATCGCTTGGGTTTATAATATCAATCTGTTCAATTTATTAATCTAAAGTTTCATATTTCTAAAGTGTAATATTATTCATAGGGTTTATAATATTAATCATTGCGTGTAATATAAAACCCTTAATTTTAATTA